>MU227187.1:711348-742379 GCA_018584345.1 Thuja plicata | reverse complement strand
AAATTGTTCAACCATGGTTTGGATCAAGAAGATGGTTAAAGACTTTGGCATTCAAGTTGATTATCCTATTATTATTCATTGTGATAATACTAGCACTATCAACATGTCTAAGAACCCTGTGATGCACGCAAAGACAAAACACATAGAAATGAAGTATCATTTCTTAAGAGAAAAGGTTGCAGACAAAGAAGTTAAATTGGACAATGTGAACACCAAAGAAAAGTTAGCATATATTTCACAAAGCCCTTATCAAAGGATACTTTTGAGTATCTCAGGGACAACTTGGGAGTAATTCCCTCTCCTAAGTATTTTTAGAAGAAGCAGCAAAGACATCAGTCATTAAGTGACTGATGAATGGTTGACTACTCTACTTCTGGAGTAGTACATGTACCTAAAGATCTATGGCACCCTTTTCCATTGATGTCAAAGGGGGAGTATATAGTAAGGAGGAGTATGTACTAAGAGGGAGCATATACTCTCAGGGAGTATATACATGGAACAAAAACATAGACAGAGGAACTACAACAGTTTAGAGAAATCTTTGATGAGGATATTGAGAAGATTGTAAAAGAAAGAGGACACCATGAATAGAGGATATTTTTGATATCATATGTTTCCATCAATGTCAAAGGGGGAGATTGTTGGAGATTTGATTTTGAGTAGTTGATTGATTGTATGTTTGCCATTGATCACAACATATAATACACAGTAGTAATTCTATATGTACTTATCAGAATGTTTATATGAAGAATTGCATGGATAGATACATGTTTTTGACATGTTTATTATGTTATGTTCATACACATAGACCCAGATATGATGTTTTAGTAAAGTTATGTAATTTTTTTATTGGCAGTTACAGTTCTGGAAGTGTAACTGTTTAGGGCCGACGTATATCACGTGTTTCTTGAGTTGTGCCTATCTTCTATATATGTGTGTGTATATTCATGATTAGTTATGAGTTGATGATATTAATCTAAAGGTGCCAAATGTGTTCCAAGAAAATTACAAAGTTAGACTTAAATTGGTGAGGTTGACTTAGTGAAGTGTTGCATCTATTCAGTTTTTAGTTGCGTGGTTGTAATAATGCTTGTGTGCTTAGTAGAGCTGACAATGATTTTATGAAGAGTTATAGGTCCCATAATCTCATACTTTGAGGAAGATACTTATAGCAAGTCAAAGGTGACACACTAAGTGTGAATGACACAAAAAGAGAAGAAAGATGTACAAAACAGATTATCAGAGTTGGTTCATTCATCAAGAGTCTATGTGAAGAAGAAGTGAAAGATTGTAATACACTGGAACTGATCAAGGTAGTAGGTCTACTCTATAGTTCATCAACAGATATAGTGCATATCTATTATATAGAAGGTTGTATCCTTCACCATCAAGCAGTGAGATTTTGGACAGTGAGTCCACCACCCCTAACAGGGTTAATTGTAAAAGACTCCTAACAGGATCTGACCCTTAACCAAGTCACTATACTTATTCCATTGTAAAGTACAACTCCTAATAGGGTTGAGATATCTTTTAACATGGATTACTATAAACAAGTATAGTTCATTATGGGTGCTAATTCCCACCGAGGTTTTTACCATTTGGTTTCCTCGTAATCAAATTATGTGTTGTGTACTGTGTTATCTGATTAAGCATTTACTTTTTTGTATTTTGAAGTTAAAGAACTAAAGTTACTGATAACTAATTCACCCCCCCCCCCCCCTCTTAGTNAATTCCCCCCCCCCCCCCCCTCTTAGTTATCCTTTGGGACTATTCTAACATGGTAAAACAAAAACTCAGAAAAATGCACCCTCATGTTGCATTACCTATCAAGGTTCAACTTGAAAAAACTACTCAAACATGGATTGATCTGAGCCTTTGATTATGTAGAATAGATTTCCAACATCATACTAATATCAAAGCCACACAAATCCATCAGATTCTACACTGATTTTAGGGATCTAAACAAAGCATATCCAAAGGATGACTTTCATTTGCCTAACATTGACATGATTGTAAACATGACAACTGGGTATGAAATGTATTCTCTCATGGATGGTTTTTCTAGGTATAGCCAAATCAAGGTTGCCCCAGAGGATCAAGAAAATACTTCCTTCACATGTGCCTGGGGAATATTCTACTAGAATATCATGCCTTTTGGTTTGAAAAATGTAGGAGCTACCTATCAAAGGGCAGTAACAACTATCTTCCATGATATGATGCACAAAACTATGGAGGACTATGTGGATGATACTCTTGCTAAAATAATGAAAAATTCTATGCACTTACAAGACTTAGGCCCAATCATGGATAGAATGGAAAATTTCAAGTTAAGGTTGAATCCCAAGAAATGTGCATTTGGTGTTACATCTAGTAAGCTGTTGGGTTACATTATCTTAGCTAAAGACATATAGGTTGATCCTGAAAAGGTACAAGCAATACTGGAAATTCCATGTCCTAAGAACATCATTCAGATGAGAACACTCCAAGGGATAATCCATTCTATCAAAAGATTCATCTAATAGTTTGCTGATAGAGCACAACCATTTACCAAGACTCTACGCAAGGGAATTACTTATCAATAGAGTGAAGAATGTGACCAAATTTTCACTCAAATAAAAACATACCTAGAAAACCCGCTAGTACTCATGCCACCTCAACAAGGAAAACCATTGATTATGTACATTTTAGCTACCTCAATGTCACTGGGGGCACTCTTAGCGCAAGAAGAAGAAAACAAGAAAGAGCATGCTATCTACTATATTAGTAGAACATTGGTATCCTATGAGATGAACTACTCTATGATCGAGAAAGTGTGCCTGGCAGTAGTCTTTGCATCTCAGAAACTGTGTAACTACATGTTGGCTCACTCAGTCAAACTGGTGACAAAAATTGACCTTTTTAAGTATCTCATAAGTAAAGTTACCCTCACTAGCAGATTGGCTAAATGGGTTATTCTTCTTAGTGAATTTTACATAGATTATATTAAGTGTAAAGCAATCAAACAAGATTAATCTTATACGAGCTATTCCTTATATAGTGGTGAATACACTCAAAACAAGACAAAATTAGTCTTATACGAGATATTCATTATTGAAACTAGATACTTTGATCAAATTGGATTCATCACTTAAAATCAAGTCAATTTTCTTGCTAATAAATCTCTTAACGGTAATCAGTGTCATCATTTAAAATCAAACTAGTTATTTTTTCAAACAAGTCAAAAGGTTTAAGAGTTCTTGACAGATGTTTTTTTTCATCGCTTCAAATCAAGCTAAGTATTATGTTTATATCTTTTGATTGATCTTCGTCTAATCAAGCTTTAAGTTGGTCTTCTTCTTCAAAAGAATGGTTTCATCGCTTCAAATCAAATTGTTCTGGTTCTTCTCACTAACAAGTCTTTGAATCAATGTGTTGATTGCACATCAATTAAAAGAGGGGCAAATGTAATGACCTAAAATGGTCATCTAAACCCTAGACCCCCAATCTCAACAATTAATTAAGAAACCCAAATCTTGATAAATCCTAAGTCCTAAATCAAACTGGCAATTATCAAATTTCAACTGATCTGACCTAAACCCTAGGTCCGAATTAATCATCATACTTGATTAATTAATTAATTTCTAAAATCCCAATACATTGGAAAATAAAACTTATGTTAATTATTTAATTGATATTTCTGAGATATTAATTGAATAAAAATACAAATTTATCAATTAAATAAAAAGGGAATTATATTAATTATAAAAAGAAAAATGGATATGACATCATCAAATCCAGTTAACTGATTATCAAATTAGAAACAATCCAGTTCCACTTAGTTAATGGATTCTCCACTATTTCTCTTTTTGGAAACATTTCAGTTAACTGGGAATTGATTATGGAAGTTTCCCAAAAGACTAATCTATCAGTTTAGTCATCTGAATCTTTTGACCAATCACATTCTTTGCACATGGATTGTGCTTCCTCAAGTCGAATCTGAGCCACTCATTTCCTTTGATCTTGACCATCGATTCAATAGAGATTTCTATAAAAGAGAAGCTCATTTCCTTCACAAAGGACACTAACTTTTTCTATTTTTATTATACTATATTTTATTTTCTATATTTCTTATCTTTTAATCATTTAGCATTGTTGTTAGTTAAATTCTGTTAAAGCATGCAAATAATATAATCTTAGAGCACATTTGAATTTTGCGTTTATTAAAATATATTTACACATTTCATTTGGTGCTTCTAAACTGAATTCTTAATTAGCTTTGGATTAAAAAACAAATCCACATCTGCATGACATTTAGATCATTTAGCTATAGCTTTAAAATCCTTTGTTTAGAATAGTGTGTAGTCACTGGACTTTGCGATGAACTGAGAGCAAAGTCCATACTCCTTCCTAATAGAAGGAAATGAACCGCTATCAGTTAGCTTAGGATGTTGTTTTTAATATTTTGATTTGTTTTTTTCTAAACTGCTAACCACTTAATGGATCATTGAAGTGTGTGTGTTTACAGCTGTAGGTGAAGACCCAAAATCACACATACACTAGATAATGCCAAACTTCTTACATAGCTCTGTGACATACATTTTTTTTGAAATGGGTCTCATTATCAGTGATATTATCCTAAGTATTTTATAGTGATAGATAATTTAGTTCAAAATGAATTTCACAATCTAATTTCCAATGGTTTAAGTAAGGGAAATGGCCTCAACCCTTTTAAAGAAATACCCAGTGGCTGAAATGATGTATTTGTGGCCATTGGAAGAATTTAGAAGTAACTGGCCAACAAGGTCAAGTCCGTAGCGGGAGAAGGTGCAAGGGGTGATGGTGGGATGAAGGGATTGGGAAGGTGTGTGTATCAAATTTTTGTGTTTCTAATAAGAAACATATTTCTTTACATAGTTATAGGCATCATGCTCAATGGTCAACCAATAATAACTTGTTTGCGACAAATTATTTGCTAGAGTGAATCAACTAAAGTGTGTATGCACCCTAAAATGGTCGCCTAGACTTTGGGCCCCATTTATCATTTTTATCATTTTATCAATTTCTGAATCAATGTTTTACAATATTTGCAATTGAAATCAATTTCCTTGATCAAATTGTAATTAATTCAATTTATTCAATTATTTCAATATTTCCTAAGGTTTGATCATTTTTATTTAATTGAAAGATTTAATCTCCCTTTTAATTCAATAAAATTCCTCTTATTTAATTAAAAGATTTAATCTCCCTTTTAATTAAATTTCTCTTATTTAATTAAATTCAATTCCTCCCATTTAATTAAATAAAATTCTTCTAATTTATTTAATTATAAAGAAAACCCCTCTTTTAATTAAATAAATAAAAATCCTCACTTAAAGCACTTTATTTGATGAAAAAGGAAATAAATTAAATAAAGATCCCTTTTTCTTCACATCCTCCTAAGTGGTGGGTTTTTGCCTCTTAATCTCAACCATTGATCAATTCTTTTTGCCTCTTAATCTCAATCATTCACTTTCCTATATAAAGAAATCTCTCCTTCTCATTTAATAAATCATCAATCATTGATATATCATCTTTTTCATAGTATTGTTATGCTGCAAGTTTGGAGAGCAATTTTGGAGGAGCATTTGAGCATTTGAGCTTGGATATTGCAAATTCTCTCTTCTTGTCTTCTTCTTCTTGCATTCATGGCTACTCATGTAGGTTAGATTTATGTTTATTTCTATAGGTTAAACTTGCATTTGTATTTCCTTTCATAGATATAATCATGCATTATTATCATTTAGATTAATTTCTTTTCATGCATTGCAATCATATACAGTAGATCTAATTTTTCATGCATTTGAATCTCTCATTTCATAGTGTACTTGCATAGGCACTAACTAGGTCAATCTGAGGCCCTCCATTTCAAACCTTTGCACTCCATGACTAGAGAGCTATGGATAGATATTTCAGGCCTCATTCTTGAGCAACCTTGGATGGAATGATTCATAGAAGTGTGTCAGCATTTATGCACACATTTTTGGTTCCCACCATGGGGCATGATGCTCCTAATTTTCCTCCATTTTATTCAGATCTCAGATTTTCTAATCTTTACATGGTTATTTTAATAAAAATTTTCAAGCCTAACCCTTGTGCAGATTTGCTTGGAGATGAAAACCCTAGATTTTCAAATATTTGATCATATCTCCCAAACGGCTTGGATTTTTTATCTAAAATTTGTTTTGTAGGTTGGGGACATATCAGAGAAGCTCTAGTGAAATATTCAGAATTTTTGAAGGTATTTTGAATGTTTTATAATTTTTTCTTTATTTTTCATAAAACATTAATTTTTGGCGTAAATAAGATAATTTTTTGGAAATTTTTACATTTTTGGAAATTTTTTTAAATTCTATAGGGGGTCCATTCCTTGATTTTTAAATTTGGATGGAATATTATAGCTCATTTGGTCAATTTATGAAAACTGGTCTATTTTGGGAAAATAGCTCCCTAGGGCACAAATGAAAAGATATTTTTAAAATTATGACATTTTTGGAAAGGTCTCTATTTTTTAATAGAGGTCTCTTTTCTGTATTTAGGGTTTGGGATCTGAATTCATAGTAAACAAATCAGATCTTGTTGACTAGGTCAAAAATCAAAATTAAAAAAAGGGTATTTAATGATTAGCTTGCACTTATTTTTCACATGGTTCAATGCATGATGTGAATTATCATTTGGATTATTTGGTGGTTATTATTTCTCCTAATAATTGATTTTCAGATCTAACCCTAGGGTTTGATATAATTTGAATATACATTGCATATCTTGTTTGCTTGTCTTGCTTGTTGGAGAGTTCATGAGGATTGCTTGGACTTGCTTGGATAAACAAAAAAATGATTTGCGTTGCATTAGATTTGAGGTATTTTTTTGATCTCTATAACATTTAGATTTTAGAAATAAAATAAACATCTCATGTGTCTAGCTTGAGTGTTTCTTGCTTTCACATATCACATTTCCAAATTGGTGCTCTAAAATAGACCTAGATTTGCTTTCTTGCATATATGTTTCACATAGTACTTAGGCCCTATGAACACTATTTGTGGTGATCTTGAGAGAGTGGGCTTCATTCACTTGTTTTACATGTGAATCTCTTCTTGACGATAGATCCCCTTGTAGGTAGGGAAGGATTTTGTTTTTACCTCATTGGTCAACTTGGTTTGGGCTTCAACTTTTGGCAATACTTTCACTCTTTGGGGGATGTTGTCATTTGTTTTTGTGTGAGATTTGAATGAGGTTATTTCACATTAGTGGGTTAATGAATCATTTTTTCTATGTTTTGGTGAGGTGAAGAGGCTAGAGGATTATGCTCTTTTCCCTTTTCGGAGAATCAGAAACTTGAAAACCTTGAATACAAACTAAGTCCCCATGTGGTCCATATTGTGAGGCTTCCTTGTTAGAGAGGGTTAACCATAGTGGAAATTCCCTTTATTGGGTCAACCACATGGATGGAACCTCAAGTGTTAATAGCCATTTTCTCCATGGTAGTGACAGCCGCTATATAAATGTCCTTGTGGAAGAAATCTCCACAGGTGTAGTTTCTTGTGGGTTTTCAGATCTCCTCAGCAACTCCTGATTGATTAAATTCTTAGACTATGTCAAAACCTCGGTGCCCCGAGATTGGATTTCACCCACTTGAAATTGCAAAAGTTACAAAGTCAAGCCATTACTAAGAACCATAGTGCAACCAACTTTTTCTTTCATAGGACTATGTCTGTGATTGGAAAATATTTGAGAACATACACAAGTAGCATTCTTATGGAGTAGAATTACTATGACACTATCTATGTTCATGTGCAAGGTTGCTTTGTCCCTTGCTCATTATTTGCAAACATTGATTGCTTGAACTCCCTGATAGCTGTCTTATGTGCTTGATTCATGATAAAATCTGTTAATGCATCTAGTTGGTCAATTAAAATGAACAAATCTGAGTTCCCGAGTGATAAAAACTTCAATGTATCTCCCCAAAGAGTGTTATGACATGTTTCTTAATATCCAAATGAACCTAAATGGTATCAAATTGCACAAAATGACTCTTGGTCTTCTTTCTTCCACATCTCCCATGTCTTCTTAGCCTTCCATTTTCATTCTTCTCTTCTTATTTCACACTTCTTCCTCTTCTTCCTATGTTCTTCACATCTTCTTGATTCTTTTCCTCTTATTATCTAGTATATCTTCTTCTATTTTCATCTATTCTATCACTTCCATTCTTGATTCCTTCTCTTCTAGAACCATGTATCTCTACTTTCTTCTTAGGAAAGGTCTCCTGACAATGGATGATATCACACTTATTGATGAGCTTATGACATGTCGTTCTTCTGGACATTACCTGATTGATGAATCCACATCAAAAATACAACAAAAAATGAGAGAGTCAGATGTCTTCCTTGAAGTCATACACATGATCTTGTCACAACCTTCTTCCAAACACATTTCATCCTCTAATTCATCTCATCATCCTCAATCCTCCAAATATTCTTCTTCCACTTCAAAACATATTTCTTCCAAACATTATTCTTCTTCTAATTCTTTGCATCATTCATCATCATCCAAATCTTCTTCTTCTAAGTCTTCACATTCTTCTTCTTCATGATCTCATTATTCTTCTACTTCTTCTAAGAGTCATGATTCTCTTCAAAATGCATACCATAATGAGCAACATGATGATCCTTGTGCTACCTCTTCTATGAAGAATGACATGCCTATTTAAGATGACTATGACTTTGATGATCCTGCCTATTGTAATTCTCATGACTTTCATACCTATTATGATGATGCCTATTATGATGAAATACATAGACATGATTATGACACTTCTATTCCTAAGAGTCCTCCTCATCGTGTGCTTGTTCTTACTAAAGGGACGTCCTATTGGATAGATTGTGATGGTGATCCATATGATTCTAAATTTGAAAGAGAATTTGATGAGTTTTATGAACAATACTTTGATGATATATTTGAGGAAGAGAAAACTTTCTGTGCTAATTACAAACGTCAATTGTATCCCTCCTCTAAGTATTCTCAAGCTGAAAATAGAGATTGCACTCCCAAGAAAGATCATGTTAATGATGAACCTTTGTTTTGTGATGGCTCCCTTCCATCCTCTACTTCTTCCAATACTCATACATCTCCTAAAGTTGCCAAACCTTCCACAAATCCTTCATCTGATAGAAGCCCTAATGCTTTTCATGCAATTCCCTATAATTATTCTCAAGGGCTACCTCTTAAAGAAACTCAAGCTAACCTTAACTTGGCTGCAAATACTTTAAATAATGTTAAACCTAAAGATCCCAAGCCTTTATATGTTATAATGCCTACTTCAGCTAATCCTTCCCCATCTCTTCCCAAGTCTCCCATATAATTCCAACATGCTTCCTTATCCTTAGAAGTGGCTCCATGTCAAGAGGACTCTAAAAATGATAAAGAAAAGAACATAAAGAAAGATAAAGATCAAGAAATATCCATGTCAACCAATCCTCTTTATGATGACACTTATCCACATCATGGTTCTTTTGATCACTTATGCCCTTTCTCATTCTTTCCACCTTGTCTTAAGTCTTCTCCTAAGCAAGATTAGGTTACTACTTACACCGTTGAGCTTATTGACAATTAAAATAACCTTACTACACTTGCACTTTCCAAAGATGATACTTCCATTAAGGTTATTAAAAATGGTGTTGTTACTTCCAATATTGAGCCTATTGAAAATCAAGAGGAACATTATGCGCTTATGATATCCAAAGATCCTTATCAAGATCAAAGTCTTCCATATTCTTGTTCTACCAATCCATGTTTGCTTCCAATTTCTACTCTTCCTAAGTCTTTTCAAGCTTCGAACAACCCTATCAAACAATGTGCTCCTATTCAAGATGTTTACAATCCTATTGAAAATCCTAATGCTCACTGTAAAGATGTTGATGTCCTTGGTTGTCATATACATGCTAATGAACTTATTGATTATCTTTTTGCATCTTCCACGTCCATCCTTGGACCTCCTCCACCAATACTAAGGGCTTCAAGTTTTCCTTCCATCTTGGGTCCTTATGTCCCTTCACTTTCCTCTCCTAACTCTCCTAATTTTTCATCCATCTTGGGTCCTTACATCCCTCCATCTCCTATCTTTCCTCAAGATGAACATAGATGCATACCCTTGAATTCTTTTCATCCATCCACCCATCTAAACCAGTCATATTCTTCTTCTTCCTCCACAAGTCCCAAGTCTTTTGGAATAAATTTGAATGTTCAATACAATAAAAAGAAGCAATACAAGAATCCATCTAAAAAAGAAGATCACCATGTCTCATCTAATTGACACGGGGGCATAAAATCAAAAGAGATATCTAAGAAGAAAATTACAAGACAAGTATAGGTTCCAAAATCCATCATTAAATATATTCTCTCTAAATCATCAAAAAGAAATGAAAAGCCTATGACTATATGGATTCCAAAGTCTCTCTTGAAAGAGTCTCATATTGACAAACAAGTGAATTTAACATTCAAGCTTCCAAAGGCTTCCACTTCATCTTCTTCCAAAAAAATTCTTTCATTCCATGCACCTAAACCGTAACCTCTACTATCCATTCACCATATTCCTTCACGTATTCTTTCATTCACATTTCCTCCATCCTCTCGCCACCCTTCAAGGTGTGTATTGATGTTGATCTCGCCTTCCCTTCCGTCTACCATTTCACAATCCTTCCATTCATTATGCTTCTACCTTCTATCATTTTTCCTCCTATCTTCCAACCTCACTCACTTTGCATAAAATTTTATCCTCCATTTTCCTCTTTCATCTTCCTTTCCCTATCGACATCTTTGAGCATATAATTTTGGATCCTTGGCATATCATGGTTTATCCTTTCAAGGAGCATTATCCTAAAAGATTTCCTTCTTCAAAAAAATTCAAAAATAAATAAATAAATAAATAATTAAAGAGAAATAATTTTGTCCTATGGTGAAAACCACTCCCTTGTGGTGCCTTGGGTAAGTACCATGATGAAAACCTGGAAATTAGGCATCATGCGTAGTTCTTTTACATCTTTCATCCATTCCGTATTCTCTCTTTAATCTTGACAATGTTGATCCATACACGAACATTTGGGCTATCTCGTGAGCTATCTTACAACGACCTTTCTTTCATTCCTTTCATGTTTAGCCTTCATATCTATCTTCCTCCATTCATTTTCATCTATCACTATCATTTTCTCCTTTGGTCTTGATCTAATTTAAAGAAAGAGAGTAAAACACGATGCTATGAAGCTTCTTGACATGTCTACTCCTTTGGACTGCATCCTTTCCTGCTCTTGCATTACACTTTTGTGACTTATCCTATGATGGCCTTTCATTTCTTGTCCAAATGTGTTTTACATGATATTGCTTTTTCCCTAGCCTGGGTACTCTTGAGGAGTTTGCCTTTGAGGATTTATTCCCTTCATTCTCCTTCATTTTCATGTCTTCCATCTCTTCCACCAGCTTGCTAATCCCTCATGTCCTCCACCTTGCTAAACATTTGGACTACACAATGTGATCTTGTTGGGGAGTTTGATGCCCATTCTGTCTAGGGGCATCCTTTTGTACATATTATTGATCCTAAATTTTTTTTAAAAAATGATATATTATCCAAAATTCTAAAAAATCAGAAAATATCATGAAAAAAGGATTGTCTTAGTGTAAACCTAGCAATATGCGCTCTGATGTATCTTCAAAAAAATTATATATTTCAAAAATACAAAAAAATAAAAAATTTAAAAAAAATTTAAAAAATAGAAATAGTGCCTTGGTGAAAACCTGGAAATAGGGGCCTTGGTAGCAAAAATTTAAAAAAATTATAAAAAGTCCTGAAAAAAAAAAGAAGAAAAAAATGAAAAAAATAGAAAAAATAAAAAAATTGTAATAAAATCCAAGTGGTGAAAACCTGGAAACGGATGCTACTTGAGGCATTTGCACCCCTATTTCTTAGGGCGTGTCCTCAACACTTATCCTTTACCAATCATGCCTTGTCCTTGTTGCCTTGGTCTGGAATTGGTCTTTATCTTTGTCTAGGGGCATAATTGTATTAGCTTTGGTCTCTTGGATGCGTTAGACTTTAGGACACCTCACAATGGTGTTTTTCAACACCACTCCAACTGTATTTTTTGATACAACCCTTTGACATCGAGTATTTTTCAACACTTATCGGTTTGGTCTAACCAATTTTGTCATGTGGTCTTTCCTGCTTGCAAGCATTCAATCCTTATCCTCAGAACTCAGTATCAATTAACACACTTAAATTTTTAAACCCAACACTTAATGCTTGAGCTATGTCATGATATTTTATTTGTGTGCTGACTATTATTGATTTTCGTTAAGTTTCCTTGTCTAATAAGTTTCTCCGTGATGCATAGCTAGAGGACTTGGGGCATGGGGCATGTTTTTATTTGCTTCCTACTTTATGCTTCATTATTTGTGCACAATTGTTCTGCTGGTCATCCTGGCCTCTATGCCTTGATGCAAGCACAGTTTTGCTATATTAAATTGGGTAAGCTAACATCACAGTCATCTTAACCTTTATGTCTTTGATACTTATGTTAGAATCTTTCCACATTTCAAATCTGACATACATCACATTCATATCTTCATAGTTGCGCTTGTGACTAGTGATGGTTGTGTGATATATCCGATATACATCACATTCATATCTTCATAGTTGCACTCGTGACTAGTGATGGTTATGTGATGTTTCTGATATAAATCACATTCATATCTTCATATTTGCACTTGTGACTAGTGATGATTGTGTGATTTTTTGATGTTCGTTAATAATGGCCCAATGATGAAAATAAGTTCCTTAACATTCTCTTATGAATGATGAACACAAAGACCTATGTTACAGTTGCTCTATTGCAAGTACACCTTTGTATTTTCATGTAGCTTGCATTGTTAGACTTCATGTTAGGTTGCATTATGAGTTTGAGAGGGTTTCCTTCATCTTTTTTTTGGACTTTTAATCAACTGTGATCACGTTTTGATCTTCATTTCTTTATTTTCTTTCGTGATCTCAATCAAAATTTTCTATCTTAAACAATTGATTAATTTTTGGGCATTCTCTTTCTTAAGGCAAATTCTCTTTCTTCTCTCTATTTCTTTCCACCTCTTCCAAACTTCTATCTTCTTCTTCTTCCTCCTCTTCTTCTTCTTCTTCTCTTCTTTTCTTCTTTTCTTCTTTTCTTCTAATTCAACCTTGGTGCATCATCTTTCAAGCTTGATCTACCTTGGTTTTGTGATCTTTATATCTTTCATCTTACATCAAGAACCTTATATTTAGTTTTATTTGATCAAATTTATCAATTTGTTGTTTCTCCTCTATCTCATTTCGATTTCGATCATGAGGGGGCAGTACCTATCAAATTTCAATCTTTGATTCAGATTTATCAATTATATCAGTATTTCTTGGGATTCTTATCTCTGACATGTCAATTACTTATTTTGGTTTTGACTTTGTCTTTTTCAATTGTGCTTATTTTTGTCCTGATGTGTTCCCAAATCGACCACACGTCTGGGTTGTTTTGTGATCCCAAGTCGACCTCACACTTCAACTGTATTCTTTGACTACATGTGTTCCTGAGTCAACCATGCATTTGTCAAAGAGGGGCAAATGTATGCACCCTAAAATGGTCGCCTAGACTTTGGGACCCATTTATCATTTTTATCATTTTATCAATTTCTGAATCAATGTTTTGCAATATTTTCAATTCAAACCAATTTCCTTGATCAAATTGTAATTGATTCAATTTATTCAATTATTTCAATATTTCCTAAGGTTTGATCATTTTTATTTAATTAAAAGATTTAATCTCCCTTTTAATGAAATAAAATTCCTCTTATTTAATTAAAAGATTTAATCTCTCTTTTAACTAAATTTCTCTTATTTAATTAAATTCAATTCCTCCCATTTAATTAAATAAAATTCTTCTAATTTATTTAATTATAAAGAAAACCCCTCTTTTAATTAAATAAATAAAAATCCCCACTTAAATCACTTTATTTGATGAAAAAAGAAATAAATTAAATAAAAATTAAATAAATATCCATTTTTCTTCACATCCTCCTAAGTGGTGGGTTTTTGCCTCTTAATCTCAACCATTGATCAATTCGTTTTGCCTCTTAATCTCAATCGTTCACTTTCCTATATAAGGAAATCTCTCCTCATTTAATCAATCATCAATCATCAATCATTAATCATTCGTATATAATCTTTTTCATAGTATTGTTATGTTGCAGGTTTGGAGAGCAATTTTGGAGGAGCATTTGAGCTTGGATATTGCAACTTCTCTCTTCTTTTCTTCTTCTTCTTGCATTCATGGCTACTCATGTAGATTAGATTCAAGTTTATTTCCATAGATTAAACTTTCATTTGTATTTTCTTTCATAGATTTAATCATACATTACTATCATTTAGATTAATTTCTTTTCATGCATTGAAATCATATAGAGTAGATCTCATTTGTCATGCATTTGAATCTCTTAAATTCAAATTTTTAAATGCAACACTTAATGCTTGAGCTGTGTCATGATATTTTATTTGTGTGTTGACTGTTATTGATTTCTGTTGAGTGTCCTTGTCTAATAAGTCTCTCCGTGATGCATAGCTAAAGGACTCGGGGCATGTGGCATATTTTTATTTGCTTCCTGCTTTATGCTTCATTGTTTTTTCACAACCGTTCTGCTAGTCATCCTGGCCTCTATGCCTTGATGCAAGCATGGTTTTGCTATATTAAATTGGGTAAGCTAACATCACAGTCATCTTGACCTTTATGTCTTTGATGCTTATGTTAGAATCTTTCCACATTTCAAATCTAATATACATCACATTCATATATTCATAGTTGCGCTCGTGACTAGTGATGGTTGTGTGATATATCTGATATACATCACATTCATATCTTTATAGTTGCACTCATGACTAGTGATGGTTGTGTAATGTTTTCGATATAAATCACATTCATATCTTCATATTTGCACTTGTGACTAGTGTTGATTGTGTGATTTTCCGATGTCCGTTAATAATGGCCCAATGATGAAAATAAGTTCTTTAACATTCTCTTATGAATGAAGAACACAAAGACCTATGTTACAGTTGCTCTATTGCAAGTACACCTTTGTATTTTCATGTAGCTTGCATTGTTAGACTTCATGTTAGTTTGCATTTTAGGCTACATTATGAGTTTGAGAGGGTTTCCTTCATCTTTTTTTTGGACTTTTAATCAACTGTGATCACGTTTTGATCTTCATTTCCTTATTTTCTTTTGTGATCTCAATCAAAATTTTCTATCTTAAATAGTTGATTAATTTTGGGGCATTCTCTTTCTTGAGGCAAATTCTCTTTCTTCTCTCTATTTCTTTCCACCTCTTCCAAACTTCTTCTTCTTCTTCTTCTTCTTCTTCTTCTTCTTCTTCTTCTAATTCAACTTTGGGGCATAATCTTTCATGCTTGATCTACCTTGGTTCTGTGATCTTTATATCTTTCATCTTACATCAAGAACCTTATCTTTAGTTTGATTTGATCAAATTTCTCAATTTGTTGTTTCTCCTCTATCTCATTTTGATTTTGATCACAAGGGGGCAGTACCTATCAAAATTCAATCTTTGATTCAGATTTATCAATTATATCAGTATTTCTTGAGATTCTTATCTCTGACATGTCAATTACTTATTTTGGTGTTGACTTTGTCTTTTTCAATTGTGCTTATTTTTGTCCTGATGTGTTCCCAAATCAACCACACGTCTAGGTTGTTCTGTGATCCCAAGTCGACCTCACACTTCAACTGCATTCTTTGACTACATGTGTTCCCGAATCGACCACACATTTGTCAAAGAGGGGCAAATGTATGCACCCTAAAATGGTCGCCTAGACTTTGGGCCCCATTTATCATTTTTATCATTTTATCAATTTATGAATCAATGTTTTGCAATATTTTCAATTCAAATCAATTTCCTTGATCAAATTGTAATTAATTCAATTTATTCAATTATTTTAATATTTCCTAAGGTTTGATCATTTTTATTTAATTAAAAGATTTAATCTCCCTTTTAATTAAATTCCTCTTATTTAATTAAATTCAATTCATCCCATTTAATTAAATAAAATTCTTCTAATTTATTTAATTATAAAGAAAACCCCTCTTTTAATTAAATAAATAAAAATCCCCACTTAAAGCACTTTATTTGATGAAAAGGGAAATAAATTAAATAAAAGGGGCCATAAGGTTCTCAACTAGAAACTAACACGTGTGGCTATGTTCAGGCATAGAAACCAATGACCCAATAGTGGCCATGCTGTTTGCAGTTTTGTTGTTCATTCTAGGGATTTGCTGGTATATAATCTCTATGAAGTGTTGTCTTAGATCCTCAAATAGTATTTGATAGAGGATAATTTTATCATCCTTTCTCTGATAGTGATAATTAAATTTCTTTATGACAAATTCAGAGTCACCGAAGACTAGTAGACTAGTGATTTTCAATTGAATAACTAAGCAAAGTCTTGTTACCAAGGCTAGATATTCTTAAATGTTTTTTTGTGCATGTGAATGTTAACTTATAAGATTTAGGGATAGGGTCCCCTTGTGGTGTCACAAACTATATTCCTACCCCAATCCTTTATGTGTAAAATATCCAACAAAATATAGTTTCCATTGTATACTCAGGGTGACAATCATGATGGACTAATCTAGAAAATATGCTACTATAGGATGATCCCCTGAAATTGGAGATTCGAGTAGCCAATCTAGAATCACTTCTATTTTCATATATTTTTAGTCTACATAAACAATTTTTAATTCACTAAGGATCACGACCCACTTAGAAAGCATGCCCAGTAAGAGTGGCTTTAGATAACGCGTGCTTTAGTGGATCATTTTTTGTGATGAGTTGAGTTTTATGATTAAGCATGTAATGACAAATTTTATGCATATAGAAGATAATTAACGAGAATTTTATCTCAATTGTTGTGTAATTCAACTCATCTACAACTAGTTTTCTACTTAGATAGTAGATTTTTTGTTCTTTTCCATTATTATCTAGCTATTCTAGGAGAGCACCTAGTGCAATAGTAGTGGTAGAGATGTATAGAATCAAAGTTTGGCCTAGAACAGGTGGGACCAACACTGGTGGATTAAGTAGGTGCTTGTTGAGTTTTTAAAATGATATGTAACATAAGAAATCCCATAGGAACTTGATATTGTTTCTCAATAGGTGATAAAAGGGATGAACCTTATCTTCTATTTGGGACACAAATATGCGGATGGACTAAAGTATTTCTTATAATATATGAAGTTGTCTCAGTGTCGTAGGAGGTGGAATCTCTAGGATGGATTGAAATTTCTGTGGTTCCACCTTAATTCCTCCATGGGATACATTGTATTCTAAAAAATTTCCTGATTATACTCTGAAGGCACATTTCTTAGGATTCAGCTGAACCTTGTATGTTTCTAACCTGTCAAGTATTTTTGTGAGGGTGGTAATATGCAATTCTCTTATCTTCTATTTGCATAAGATGTCATCTACATAGTCTTCCATGACATCATGAATAAGGCATATGAATGTAACAAGAAAGGGCATAAGGCATATGAATGTAAGTCAAAGGTTGAACAACCAAAGAAGGAAACTTACATGGACAAATACTATCCCACATGGAAGATGAATGGGCACACAACTGAAGAATGCTAGAAAAAGAAAACACAAGCATGGAAGCCAAAAGGTTAAGAAACTCCTTATCAACCCAAGAGAATAGGTAATCAATATGTATGGGATTACAATACATGGACAAACTATACACCATGTGGTAGATATGGTCACATTGCTGCAAAATGCATGAGAACATGGACAAAAAGGTCTAGAGGCTGGTCCAACCCCAGAATGGCAAGCTTACACTATCATAAAGTTGGTCACCTCAAGAAAGATTGCAAAGACAGATTGAAAAAGACAAGCACATATCCCAATGGAAACACCATTGAAGATATCCGGAGGGCTAGAGAGAAAATGTGGACAAAGGCTTCAAGCAATGATGAAGCTGGGCCAAGCAATGCAATGATGACACCCCATCTAATTGATCTGGTGACATCACCACCCCCACTTAATCTGAACAAGTAAGTATGGAACTGCATTAAACCAAGTCATATCTTGCATCAGTTCCATTATACAATTGATAGATAGTGAAAACTTGCATGAATAAAGATGCATGTTGTTTCACTTGTTACAATTCTGAGTAATCAACCTCGTCGGTATACACATATCAAAAATCATCAGTGAACATAATGAATGAGCTGTCTACACTTACAAGAAATTTTTGGTCAACACATAAAATGGTTAAGTTACCAATGTATCCTGACACTCGTTGGTAAGAAAGCAAAGTGACAAAGTTGTCATGATAGAATACCCATATCCGTCGGTAAAAGCAATATTGGTAACATCTATCCCAAGCATCCTCAACATCACCGATGATGATTTTGAAAGTCTTCCCAATGGACTCCATCTTTCTGAACCGACGAGTCATTGAAGCATTTATTGTTGACTTTGGGCAAAAGCCTATAAATAGTTGACGAAAGCACTTCATTTTGCACCTGTGATTTGAAGAGAAAGTAGAGTGAAAAATTGAGCGATTGAAGAGAATAAAGAAAAAGTGTCCTCAAATCAATTTAACATACATCAACTAGATCATTAACGATTATTAGGGATCAAAGTAAGTACCGAGGGTACCAAAAGCACTTTATGGTTATTTTCAAGAAAGCCCTAAAACTTGAAAAATGATGGCAACCACCTCCAGAACCGCCAAGATCAAGAATGATAAAAGGAATGTTGTTAAGCTGATCAAAAATAGCATATGTATAGAACATAAATATAAGATCTTCCTGGAAATTGCATCGCAACCCAATGAAACCAGTGCGTTTTCAAAAATCCCACCTAGGGTTTTTCTCATAGAAGACGTTAGGTCTTATATTCACCGCAAGATCGCCGAGATAGGAGATCTAGAGATGGATGAAGCTTATAAGAAGCTTTGTGATGCCGAAGGAAACTAGAAGGAAGAGCACAAACACTTGGAAGTCAAAGGGTTTTCTAATTCCCTACATTTCCCGAGGGACTTCAAAAAAAACTAGATCAGGTTGGTCCTTAGCAGAATGCGTGACAAGAAACTATGGTTAGACCAACCCAAGCAAATCACCAAGGATGTCCTTCAAGCTGTCACTAGTTATCCAATAAATGACAAGCCCAAGGAACATAAGCATCCTTCTCAACCAGAAGTAGAAAAGCTCACAAAAGATGAATGGGACAACATAGGTCTCAAGGTTAACACCATCATCGATGAGGAACTAAAATTCAGTGCATGTGTGATTGGTTACAAGATCTTTCAAGTAAGTAGGTTGAACAATATATCATCAAAATCAGTGATCACTACCTACAAAATAGTAACCAAAGGCATACAGATGGATCTATGTGAGATCCTTTTCAAACAACTTGATGACAACATGCACATAATTAGGTTTGGAAATACCAACACATGTAAGTATGGATCACTTCTCATGTGTATCTTTTTCTATTTTCAAGAGTACTTTCCTTCAGTAGGAAAAGTAACATGGGACACTACCAAACTGGTAACACAACAGATTAGTGAACTGATTAAGTCAGTAGGGGCCAATTTTGAATCTGTTATGTCTGTCTGCATACTTCCTTGAGTTCAAGAAAAAGATGATGGTAAGGACTAGGATCCCTGAGCAACTGATAGAAAAACATAAGGAATAAATATGTTTTATGGTGGATACTGATTTCACCCACATAAAACCATTTTTACTAAGGATAGCCAAGTTAGCACCAATAGATTATGAAATCAACATTGATCAGGCTACAAATGTAATTGATGCATTAATCAATGAGCCTATCAATAGAAAACAACCTAGGTTTGGAACCTATGAAGAGGCCAGATCTAAGATAAAATGAGGCCTAGAAATCAAGAAGATTGTCAATAAGAAAGAAAAAATGGTCGAGAATCTTAAAAAGGTTCTATCAATTACAGAGGAGGAATAGGAACAACCAGAGGAAACCGATGAATAGGGCATCATTAGTGAGGGAGAAGAAGTACAAAAATAGATTCAGAGGAAAATGAATCTGATACACATCCACCTCCAATCAAAAAGTAGAGGAGAAGAAGTCAAAATGCTAAAACTAACACTAACCCTCTTAAAAAAGGTCAAGTAAGGACCTATATGAGGAATCAGCTAGCTAAGAGAACAAAGCAATAAACTGTGAAAACAACACCTCTAAAGAAGAGGAAAAGGTTGGTTAGGACAAAGGCTGACATAGAGGATATAAAAAATGATGAGCCTGATGTAGTAAAGAAGAATTACAGGAATCAAACTGTTGATGAAGCTGCCGAATCTATTGCTACATCTAGCACCATGCCTGATAAGAAAATCAGACAATTGGATACACTAAAACTAGAGGAACATAACAAGATACAAGAGGCAATTATAAATTCAATGATCAAGTACAAATATGCACTAACTAAATTTGTCAATAAACTACCTAAAGATCTAGGTAATAGGATATACCAACAATGGTCATATGTTCTACAAACAAAAAGAAAAGAAAGGGAGAGGGTACTTGTAAAACTAGTGCCTCCCGAATCTAAGGTTGAAGAAATCAGAGAAATACTCAAGAAGCACTCAGGAAAATTTGCAGCCAAGAAAAGAGAATAAAAAGTGTTAGAAAACAAATTCATAGAGCTAGATACAATGACCAAAAAAATTGGAGACAACTCCTAGACCTTCCAACATAGTCAACAAGTCGTGAGGAACAATTACTTCTCATTGACACACCTCATAGAGAGGAGGAGACAGAAAATGCAAGTCCTCAGCACATTGCTCTAGACAATACTGAAAGTGATAATGAGCCTATAAACATAGAAAAAGTCATGGATGATCTTGACATCCAAGATATCACCAACTATGACTCTGATAAAGATCCGTAGAAGGAAGATGAAGTAATATTCATTACACTTAAGGATCAGGGACAACAAAAAGAATTGAAGGCAACATATCATACAATAATTAATGTTGATGATGAAAAATTATAGGAAAATTAAGTCAGACTTCAAAGAACCAAACCCTGCAGACCAAGTGCAAAAAGATGAGGATGTCAATTCTCAAAAAGATCAAACCGACAAGCAGGACACCACTTTGGATACAGCCCAAGCTACCACTCAAAGAAATATGCTTGTACTAATGAAGGAAATCAATTTATTAGAGGGTAATGATGGATCTACTATAGAGGAAACAAACACACCCAAGGACAAGGGTGAGGCTGAAGAAAAGACACCACAGATAATACAATGTAGACAACTGTAGAACAAGCTCCAACCAATGATCAAAAAGATAATTGTATTGATCTAAATAAAGAAGAAACACAAAGGGTAGAGAAGGAAAAGAAGAAAGAGAAAGGTGAAGAAGCATAGAAATATTAGATGGAAAAGAAACCAAAAGGAAAATCTACATAATCACCCAAGGTTGATGGAGAGATGTCTTCACAAAACTGATAGGTGAACCCAAGCATAAAACAGAAGAAGCATCATCAACACAACCTTCACCAAGCACTTCAGAGAGGACAAATGAACTTGCAATGGTAGTTCATAAATTTGCATCCCCACAAATATCAAAGAAGAAGAAGGGAAAGCATAAGAATCTAGTAAATCTGGATGAAATCATTGAGATTCCAATTTGTGATCCAAGGACATTGGATCCAACTGCATTGACAAAGTATGCAAGACTCTAGGAGAGAAAATAAATACAAGACAAACTAAAGAGATCCGCAAAGGAGGCAAAGGTACTAGAAGTGGCAAGAGTTATACTTCAAAAAATTGTACCTGATGTAGATATTGATAAAAAATCTCCAATACTTGATCAAATGGTGATACTCACAGATGCAATAACATCTCAAAACATAGATGCTGAGAAGGTTATGGAAGAACAACTTAAACAAAAGTATGATTTCAAGCTAGTAGAGAAGACAAGCCAGGAAGTGGCATTGAAAAAGGTAAAGCTTTTTGAACTGGTGTCACATAAAGAATTTTAGATGTTGTTTGTTTTGTTTGTTAAGAATTGATTATGTTACTAAAATGTAAGATATGAAAATAGGGGATGTAAATTTTTCTTTGAATTACCTAGATTGTATTAACCTTAATGGATTTGAGTTGATTAAGTGTTGCAATTATGGTTAAGGAGAAGATAAGATGTTCCTCTTTACCCTCAAATACACAAATGGAAGATCCAAGTTGATCAACCCAAGAGAAGGGTTAATGCACAAATGAATCAACTATTTGGAGAAGAGAATGACAAAGGAAATACCTAAAATTCTATTAATTATATGTATAGAAATGATATATAACAGTAATTGAAGAGATGGGAAAAATTCACTAACCTTGAAATATTGTAGATCAAAGAATGCTATTTTCTGAGGTCTGCAGACAGTTTCTGGAAAAACTAACTGTTGATATCGAACCGAAAAGTAGAGATGAAGAAAACCCAGAAATCATTTTTTGTTCTGATGTCCTCTTATGAAAAAGGTTGACCTTGAACCACAAATGTCAACCCTGACCCAATAATGTCAACCCTAACCTACACAGATCTTAAAGTGACTTTGTTCGTGGATCCCAAAAGTTTGTCGAAAAGGGTATCCAGATTTGGGTTCAAATCCACTGTTCTATAACTATACCTGCAAGAAAAAGGAGATTTTTTTGTTGTGGGGGAGAGTTTTTCCTTGGTCAAACCCTAGTTTTGGAATTAACCTCAAATATATGTAATTGAAATTGTAGAAATGGACAAAGTAAATGCATAAATTCACCTTGCTTGAAAAAGCCCTTGTGGTAGATTCGAATCCTTGAATCCACAAGTATGCTTCAAATTTATAATGTAGAAATATAGGATGTCTTCAATCTATTGCTTGTAGATCTCCAACACCAAGTCTTGAATGGGTTCTTGAATTTGGAATAGGCTTGGAAGAAGGTGGATGGAGAGATCACCAAAAGGGCACCTTGTAGCTTCAATCCTTCAATGGCCTCCAATGGATCTCCTTCATGGAAATGGATACTTGAAATGGATGAATGCTTGCTTGAAATCTTTCTTGATTTCTTGCTTGAACTTCACTTGAAAATTCATGATCTCAATTAGGAATGCTTGATGATAATTCTCAATCTTGCTTCTTGATGGTTAGAATACTTATTGAAAATGAGAGAGAAAGCTTCCCTTTTATATGAAATTAGGGTGCAATCTTCCGAGGAGGCCTACATAGGAGAATTAAATCCCATTAAATCCTTTACCCCTAGGAGAGGACCTATATTAAATATAATTTCATAATCAATGCTTCGGAACCTGAAACAGTCGACCCAGAAGCGGGAAATACTTTTTGCAAAGGCCGACCTCCTAAAACTGCAAGACCCCAGGATCTAAACCCTAGGTCAAGGTCAAGGTTGACCCTGACCTAGGTCAAGGTCAAGGTTGACATAGACCTAAAATGTTGACCTTAACCCTGAAGCCCAGAATCACCACTCTACCATCAAGAATGCAGAAATCAGGCCAAAAAGGAGTGGAAAGAGGAACAAAATAGAGAGGAAGCCATGTCAATGTCAGGAACCCATTCAAGGTGCTTTCCATGACCCAAAAACACTTAATTAGAAGGCTAAACACATCTACAATGGAAGTGATTCCATTTTCTGACTATACATTTAGCCCCCATTTTAGCAAGAGTATGAGCTCAACACAAACTCTTGGTAAAGGAGAATATATAGAAAAGACAATCTTATCGGAAGCAAAAGGGATAAAGAAACCCTCAAGCCCCCAAGGGACCTAAGTCTTTATCAACCCGAAGATGAAAATAAGAGAGATGTCACTTAGTTAGGTAGAGAGAGAGAGGGTGTGATTATCTCACCCAATGATAACTTATGTCTCATTGTGAACCACACAAAAAGTGTAAATGGAAAGATGGAATTGAACTACCTAGTGAATGGGGCTACTCACTAGTCAACCCATTAGGGAGATCCGTTCTTAAAGGGATCAAATTATTTGTAAATTGAAAACTGGCATGATCAAGAGATCCATGTAAATTTAAATTGGAGGGATCAAGAGATCCTAAAAAGTAAAAATGACCATGCTTTAAGGATTAGTTTCTTTTAATCCATAAAGGGAAAAGTTCAAGTATATCTTGAAAACTATCTTGAATGTGTGTGTGTGCAAGAAAGTGAGTAGAGTGTATGCCCCCACCTTAAAGTCATTGCTAACACTTTAACAAGAGCTATGATTTTAATGGAAACATCAACAACTCTACGGATTATGTTTCCACTGCAATATGCCCCCAAAGGAAGACAAATCAAGGGAAATAAAACATAAACATACATAAGAACACAAAAGGGATCTACCTAATGTGGGGTCAGTATGATCATAAGATAACATGTACATAGAAATATAATATTATTGCAAATGAATTGACATCATTCCCCAAAGAAAGTAGAACTACAATCAAGAAGGAGGAAAGAAACTTAAGAATTACGAAGAGGAATCTTTTTGGCCCACAAACTGGAGACCAAAAAGAATTAGTGCTACCATGTCGCAGATCCAAGAAGATTGTACAAGGAACATAGTTACAAACAATAGCATGTATACAACATAACATGAAACAACATATAGAAGAATGTAGATACATATAGAGGAATTGAACAATAGTTGTGATTCTTTTATCACCTTATACCAACAAAGTAATAAGGATCGTATAAAAGAATCTAACAAACATTTAAAAACACATTACAGGGGAGCACATTACAACATACAAACACACAATGAGCTACCATAAAGGCTAAGCCAATCAAGCATGTTGTCAACCTTCCCCATCTTGGCTTATGTTATTTAGGGTAAGTGGGCAACTCGCAAGAGGGACTATATCCAATATAGTAGGAATGATAGCCAGTTCCAAACAAGGATCCTATTGAGAATCACAATGCTCAATACTAGGTGTAATTGTTAATTGAGTTGAAAGCATATGAGGTAAATCATTATCAAGATCAACAGTCTCATATTAATCACTAAGATCAATAGGATCATCAAGAGTGTCCTCTTCATCAAGGTTGATTGAAATAGGATCCAAGATGCGAATAGGATCATTATACTCCTTTGTCTTAACATCATGAATATTAACATCCAACGCATCAGGCGTAGGTTGATCAAAGGTAGGTAATGAATTTCCAATCATAGAAGCACAGGCTTTAGCATTGGCTCTACGCTTCTTACAATGTTCATTAGCAGATTTGTTACATTTAACTTTATTTGGTAAATATTGGGAAGTAGGAGGAATAAACATAGGTTCCTTCACAGGTTCTGTAGGAGGATTCTTAATAGTTTGTAATGGAAGAGTAGGAATTGGATAAATTTTATTAGCAGCAACAGGTAAAGGAGATATTGTAGGAGTAGGCAAAAGACCATGGTCTGAATCAATCCAAGGCATACTTAACTAAGCAATTTTGCAATGTTTGTAAGCTTGATAGGAAAAAAAAAGATGATCAGGGTGAGGCAGACATGAGTTAGGTAATGAAGGCCAAATAAAATTGAGTAGCACAATCTCTAGGCCTAGAAGGTTGAAACAAACTATGATCAATCATTTTGACTTCTCCATTATGAATGAACTTAAGACATTTATGAATGGAAGAAGCAATAGCATGCATAGCAGTTATCCAAGGTAAACCAAATTTGATTTGGAATTGATTAGAAGTAGGAATAATGATGAAGGTAGTATCTATAATTTTACCACAGAGTTCAACAGGTAGATTAATAGAAACAAGTGCAGGATAAAGAAAGCCATTACAAGTTTGGATCCATGCATCAGATGAGTCATAAAAATCACGTTGTAAGCCTTTCATAAAAATAATTTCCTCAATAATGACATTGACTAAAGATTTGGGATCAACTAGACAACCACGGGTAGGTATCTTAGCAATCCTAGCATAGATATAAAGGGGACCATCGGGAGCCTTAATTGTTTCAAAATCATCAAAGGTAATTAAAAGTTCCCTAGGTCTCTTATGCTTAGTTTGTTTTTGAGTTTGAGGTGGAATTGGAAGTTGAAGTGGAGGTGGAGGATCTTGAACAATAAGTTGAGATGGCGCAACACTCTCCACATGATTAACAATGTTATTAAGATCATCCATCTTCGAATAAAAAACAATGTCTACAGAATTAGTATCATGTGTAGGTAAAGGATTGGTATAGATTTGAAGGTTTTGATTAGGAGGAGAAATAGATTTATTTCCATTACCATAAAATTTATCAACAGATAAAGCTTTAGAATCAATCAAATCTTGAATCTTATTCTTTAGAGAGTAACATTTTTCAGTGTCATCACCATTCTGGCAATGGTATTGGCAGAAAGCTTGAGAATCAAAGGATTTTTCAGCCATCGTGGTAGGAAGAAGAGGTCGAATAAGAGGAAAAGTAACCATGCTAGCACTTAACAACCTATTCATTATAGAATGTAAAGTTTCAGAGAGAGGAGTAAACATATGATTCATATGAAAAGTAGTGGATGTAGGAGCGTTATTAGATGTAGCCGCAACTTGATCAACAACGGTATTCATCTATTTATTAATCTTGACATAGTTGTTAGGTTTCTAAAACTTATTAGGATTAGGAGCATTGCCACCCTTATCAACTGGAACAGGAGCCATTGGAGTGTTGCTCTCAAACTGACTCACTTGTAATTGATAATGGTGAAGTGTTGCACACAATTGTTGAAAGGAGGTAAATTCAGTAAGCAGAATCTTATCCCTAATATCTTTTTGTAAATTTGTAATAAACATATGTTGAATATCAATATCAAGAACAGGATAAGAAATCTGAGCATGCAAATGCTTAAATCTACCAATAAAATCTGTCAATTTTTGTTTAGTATTTTGTTTACAATGCATTAAATCAGATAAGGACACTTGCGGTCTGATGTTATTTTGAAATTCTTGAATGAAGGAATTAGAAAGTTTAGGAAAAGAATCGATGGAATAAGGAGGTAAGGAACAATACCATTATAAATCCTTATCTCGAAAGGTTCTAGCAAACAACTTAGCTAAAATCCTATGGTCATGAGCATAATCACTACAAAGGATTTGAAAAGTTTTAACATAAGTAACTTGATTACCTTTGCCATTATAATTCTCAAGATGAGGCATATCAGCTTGCTGAGGGACAGTAGCATGAATGATATCTAGAGATAAAGGACTACCCATATCACATGTAGGAATGCTAAATTTAGATTTAGTTAAAGCTGCAAGTTGTTGTTGTAAAGATGAAACAGTTTGAGCCAAACTAATAATTGTAGAATCATTAGAGGAAATAGGTGGAATAGAAATATTACGAACACTAGGAAAAGTGTAATAAGTAGCAGGAATAGAAGACGGAATGGTTGGAGCATTAGGAACAATAGTTGGAAGAGGATTAGTATAAGTAAAAGGCACACTAAGATATGAAGGTTGTGAAGTAGGAAAAGATACCGGTGGAGCACTCACAGGAATAGGTGCGCTTGGGAGAGAATTTTTTATCAAAGGAGGAGCATAAGTAGGGATAGTAGGTAGAGGAATAGAAGAAGTTCCTACACTAGTGACAATAGGTGTGACTCCTAACTCTTGAACTTCTTGAGCTAAAGGTTTAACATTCAAATTCACAAGGTGAGCAATACTACACAATAAATTAATACCTTGATCATTATCACGAAGAACTTTCTTAAGAGCCTCTATAGCTTGAATAGAATCTTGATTATGGTTTTCTTGCATAAGCCAATTTCCTTTTTTATAAAGTTTGGTTGAAAGGTTTTGCACTTTTTTAGGAGGAACCCTTAAAGCATCATCTTCATCATGAGATGAGTGAGAAGATTTATGCTCCATGGAAGGATTGGAATCATGATTTATTAAATTGTCATCTGGGATCCTAAGGAAAGGAGAGGAAGACTCATGATCAAAGGAACCCATAAGTCTATGGCTTCTTCTAACCAGGATACTATAAGTAGGACTAGATGTGATAAAGCTCATACACCAATACAATGCCAATGAACTAGGACAAAATTTTGATCTATTAAATTGAAATGTAATTTGAAAGAAAATGCAAGATCTAGCATAAAAAATGTAAATCTAACACCAAAAAGAAATATTTTTCTATCGCAGGTTAACCAAAATGTAACATAAAGAATTTTAGATGTTGTTTGTTTTGTTTGTTAAGAATTGATTATGTTGCTAAAATGTAAGATATGAAAATGGGGGATGTAAATTGTTCTTTGAATTACCTAGATTGTATTGACCTTAATGGAGTTGAGTTGATTAAGTGTTGCAATTGTGATTAAGGAGAAGATAAGATGTTCCTCTTTACCCTCAAATGCAAAAATGGGAGATCCAAGTTGATCAACCCAAGAGAATGGTTAATGCACAAATGAATCAACTATTTGGAGAGGAGAATGACAAAGGAAATACCTTAAATTCTATTAATTATATGTATAGAAATGATATATAATAGTAATTGAAGAGATGGGAAAAATGCACTAACCTTGAAAGATTGCAGATCAAAGAATACTATTTTCTAAGGTCTATAGACAATGTCTGGAAAAACTGACAGTTGATATCGAACTGAAATGCAGAGACGAACAAAACCTAGAAATTGGTTTTTATTCCAATGTCATCTTATGAAAAAAGTCAACCTTGACCCACAAATGTCAACCCTGACCCAATAATGTCGACCCTGACCTGCACAGATCTGAAAGTGACTTTGTTCATGGATCCTGAAAGTTTGTCGAAAAGGGTATCCAAATCTGGGTTCAAATCCACTGTTCAGTACCTATACCTACAAGAAAAAGGAGAATTTTTTGTTGTGGGGGAGGGGTTATCCTTGGTCAAACCCTAGTTTTTTATTTAACCTCAAATATATGTAGTTGAAATTGTAGAAATGGACAAAGTAAATGCATAAATTCACCTTGCTTGAAAAAGTCATTGTGGCAGATTCAAATCCTTGAATCCACAAGTATGCTTTAAATGTAGAATGTAGATCTCCAACACCAAGTCTTGAATGGGTTCTTGAATTTGGAATAGGCTTGGAAGAAGTTGGATGGAGAGATCACCAAAAGGGCACCTTGTAGCTTCAATCCTTCAATGGCCTCCAATGGATCTCCTTCATGGAAATGGATACTTGAAATGGGTGAATGCTTGCTTGAATTATTTCTTGATTGCTTTCTTGAACTTTACTTGAAAATGCTTGATCTCAATTAGGAATGCTTGATGATAATTCTCAATCTTGCTTATTGATAGTTAGAAAACTTATTGAAAATGAGAGAGAAAGCTTCCCTTTTATATGAAATTAGGGCAAAATCTTCCAAGGAGGCCTACATAGGAGAATTAAATCCCATTAAATCCTTTACCCCTAGGAGAGGACCTATATTAAATATAATTTCAGAATCAATGCTTCGGAACCCAAAACAGCCGACCTAGAAGTGGGAAATATTTTTTGCAAAGGTCGACCTCCTAAAACTGTAAGACCCTGGGATCTAAACCCTGGGTCAAGGTGAAGGTTGACCCTAACCTAGGTCAGGGTCAAGGTCGACATAAACCTAAAATTTTGACCTTGACCCTAAAGTCTAGAATCACCAGTCTTCCATCTAGAATGTAGAAATTAGGCCAAACAGGAGTGGAAAGAGGAACAGAATAGGGAGGAAGCCATGTCAAAGTTAGGCACCTAGTCAAGGTGCTTTCCATGACCCAAAACCACTTACTCAGAAGGCTAAACACATCTACAATGGAAGTGCTTCCATTTTCTGACTATACATTTAGCCCCCACTTTAGCAAGAGTATGAGCTCAACACAAACTCCTGGTAAAGGAGAATATACAGAACCAAAAGGGATAAAGAAACCCTCAAGCACCCAAGGGACCTAAGTCTTTATCAACCCTAAGATCACAATAAGAGAGACATCACTTAGTTAGGTAGAGAGAGAGAGGGTGTGATTATCTCACCCAATGCGAACTTATGTCTCATTGTGAACCACACAGAAAGTGTAAATGGAAAGATGGAATTGAACTGCCTAGTGAATGTGGCTACTCACTAGTCAACCCATCAGGGAGATTGATTCTTAAAGGGATAAAATTATTTTTCAATTGAAAACTGGAATGATCAAGAGATCCATGTAAATTTAAATTGGAGGGATCAAGAGATCCTAAAAAGTAAAAATGACCATGCTTTAAGGATTAGTTTCTTTTAATCCGTAAAGGGAAAAGTTTGCATATCCTGAAAACTATCTTGAATGTGTGTGAATGTGAGCAAGAAAGTGAGTAGTGTATGCCCCCATGTTAAAGTCATTGATAACACTTTAAAAAGAGCTATGATTTTAACAGAAACATCAACAACTCTACGTATTACGTTTCCACTGCGATATGCCCCCAAAGGAAGACAAATCAAGGGAAATAAAACATAAAAATACATAAGAACACAAAAGGGATCTACCTATCACTATGATCATAAGATAACATGCACATAGAAATATAATATTATTGCAAATGAATTGACACCATTCCCCAAAGAAAGTAGAACTACAATCACAAAGGAGGAAAGAAACTTAAGAATTACGAAGAGGAATCTTTTCGGACCACAACCTGGAGACCAAAAAGAATTAGTGCTACCATGTCATAGATCTAAGTAGATTGTACAAGGAACACAGTTACAAACAATAGCACATGTACAACATAACATGAAACAACATATAGAAGAATGTAGATACATATAGAGGAATTGAACAACAGTTGTGATTCTTTTATCACATTATACCAACAAAGTAATAAGGATGGTATAAAAGAATCTAACAAATATTTAAAAACACATTACGGGGGAGCACATTACAACATACAAACACACAATGAGCTACCATAAAGGCTAAGCCAATCAAGCATGTTGTCAACCTTCCCCATCTTGGCTTATGTTATTTAGGGTAAGTG
>MU227187.1:689767-707051 GCA_018584345.1 Thuja plicata | reverse complement strand
ATATATGTAATTGAAATTGCAGAAATGGACAAAGTAAATGCATAAATTCACCTTGCTTGAAAAAGTCCTTGTGGCGGATTCAAATCCTTGAATCCACAAGTATGCTTCAAATGTAGAATGTAGAAAGATAGGATGTCTTCAATCTCTTGCTTTTAGATCTCCAACACCAAGTCTTGAATGGGTTCTTGAATTTTGAATAGGCTTGGAAGAAGGTGGATGGAGAGATCACCAAAAGGGCACCTTGTAGCTTCAATCCTTCAATGTCCTCCAATGGATCTCCTTCATGGAAATGGATACTTGAAATGGATGACTGCTTGCTTGAAATCTTTCTTGATTGCTTGCTTGAACTTCACTTCAAAATACTTGATCTCAATTAGGAATGCTTGATGATAGTTCTCAATCTTGCTTCTTGATGGTTAGAAGACGTAGAGAAAATGAGAGAGAAAGCTTCCCTTTTATATGAAATTAGGGCACAATCTTCCAAGGAGGCCTACATAGGAGAATTAAATCCCATTAAATCCTTTATTGGGCTAGGAGAGGACCTATATTAAATATAATTTTAAAATCAATGCTTCGGAACCTGAAACAACCGACCCGAAAGAGGGAAATACTTTTTGCAAAGGCCGACCTCCTGAAACTATAAGACCCCGGGATCTGAACCCTGGGTCAAGGTTGAGGTCGACCCTTGTTGGATTAGGCTGAAAGCTAATCTCCCAAGAACACTTGCATGCAAACCTGTCACATGGAAGAAGCAAAGACAGAAGACAAAAAGAAACTATGGCGGCCAAAGGTTGGATTAGACATCATGTGCTCAAGAAAACAATATATTAATGATATGTTTCTAGATTACAATGTGATGAAGAAAAAATTCTGTAATGAAAACTAAGAAGTGAATCCTTATAAAAGGAATCACGAAACCCTAAAAGGGAAACCCTAAGGTTAGCTAAAGAAAACTAGAGTGAATAGGTGAGTTAGTAATTAGATCATAATGATTTAATTAATAATCTGATAGACTATTACTCTAACACCCCCCCTTAAGATAAGCTTAGGGAGAAGTAAAACCTAGGAAACTACTACAGAAAGCAGGAAAGATGGGTCCCAGCAACAAGGCCTGATTAGGTACCCAAGTACAAGAAATAAACTAGATGAAGGAAAATAAGCCTTCAATCTAGGGAAAAGATGTCCTAGAGAAAGGAACAAGAATGAGCAAGAAGCATCTCTGAAGCATGAAGTTGAAAACTCTGTCAGAAGAGACTACTGGAACCCCCACTGAAGTGCATGACCAGGTAGAGAAGACAATGTCTGAAGAGCTGATCAATCAAACCAGGAAGCAATAGAACTAACAGGTGAACCCCCCCATAATGCGTAACCAGGAGAGGTGACAGGAACACTGAAATACAATGCCAAAAACATTTGTAGAAAGAAGACCAGGGACACCAACAGTGCAATAGAAGCACAAGCATAGGATAAAGGGCGGTGTCACCACCATATAGCATGGGATAATTTTATGGAAGGTACGCTCACTTGACAAAGGTGGATGCACCTAAAATGGCATAATCATCATAACCCCCCATGGCACTTTATAATAGAGTGCGAGTACAAAAACCATACAAGGTGCTCAAGATCCCAAAAATGTAGAAGTAGGCACTTTATCTCAGTGCATTTACAGAATAGAAATACAACAGTGGAGAAGCATACAAGCTCAGAAGTCAGAAAGAAGAGTGAGCTAGAATATCAGCAGAAGAGATCCCAGGACCTGTAGACCCAAGCAATCCACCAGAGTGCATAAACTACCAAACTTAGAGGACAAAAAACCTAGAGCAAAATTTGGAAAAAATAGCTCTACAACTGAATAGTTCACTGAACCAGCTTTTTGACGATATCTGGTTTGCCAATAACGGAGTCTGGATGAGCCAGATATGACTCCTGAAAGGAAAAAATAGACATTAGACTTTGACAGCAAAAAAAATAGTCAAAATGGCAGAACCCAAAACTCTAACCTCCATCATCAGAAATTTCTCGGAAAGAGCTTTCTGATGGTATATGAAATTCAGAAAAAGACCCCTGGATGCTCAAGTTAGAGCGAAAATAGTCCTAGGGGGTCAGAAATGCCTCAAAATCCAAGAAATAAGCCCCTGGGGGGCTAAAAAAATAGTGCCCCTAGGCGCATGGCGCACGCAGGGGGCTAAATAGGGGCCCCTGGATGCCCATATGACCGCCCGCTGGCACTAAAGGGCCCATGGGGCTAAAGAAAATGCCGCCGATGACGCGGGCTGGGCGGAGCCGCGAGTTCAGGCGGAGCACCGGGAGGCGGCGGGGTCCAGAAGGCCGCTGCCAGCGGCATTGAGAAGCAGTCTGGCGGGGCGGCAGAGCCGGGTGGTGGGGGGCCGCGGAGGGCGGCGGGGCCGGGAGGCGGCGGAGCCGGGCGGTGGGGGCCGCGGAGGGCGGCGGAGGGGTCGCTGGGCGGCGCGGTGGCCGCAGGGATATGCGCAGCCGGAGGAGCCAGCAGGAGGCACTGCCGACAGGGCCGGCCGCGGTGGTGGAGCACTGGTGGCACCTTTACAAAATGCGCTGGCAGTGCTAAAAAACCATAGAAAAATTATTTTTTTTTTATTTTTTTTATTTTTTTCTCGGTTTTCATGCCCGTACGACACTAGAAACCAAAATTTTTTTGCCTCCAGAGTCCAGATGTCCAAAATGGATAAGTTTTATATGTATTTTGGGGTTTTTGGGTGCTCTAAGCTCAATGGAGATGTCTGTTTGAGCTCAAAGTGACCAGAAACAAAACCCAAAATAAAAAATACATAAAAAACTTCTGAAACCCTTGAAAACCTTCTGTTTCTGGCATGCTTCAACAAAACATGAATAGTGAGCAGCAAGATGGCTCTGATACCATGTTGGATTAGGCTGAAAGCTGATCTCCCAAGAACACCTGCATGAAAACCTGTCACATGGAAGAAGAAAAGAGAGAAGACAAAAAGAAACTATGGCGGCCAAAAGGCCAGAGGAGACATCATGTGCTCAAGAAAATAATATATTAATGATATGTTTATAGATTACAATGTGTTGAAGAAAAAACTTTGTAATGAAAACTAAGAACTGAATCCTTATAAAAGGAATCACGAAACCCTAAAAGGGAAACCCTAAGGTTAGCTAAAGCAAACTAGAGTGAATAGGTGAGTTAGTAATTAGATCATAATGATTTAATTAATAACCCGATAGACTATTACTTTAACAACCCTGACCTAGGTCAGGGTCAAGGTCGACATAGACCTAAAATGTTGACCTTGACCCTGAAGCCCAAAATCTCTAGTCTACCATCGAGAATGTAGAAATCAGGCCAAACAAAAGTGGAAAGAGGAACAGAACAGGGAGGAAGCCATGTCAAAGTCAGGAACCCATTCAAGGCACTTGCCATGACCCCAAACCACTTACTCAGAAGGCTAAACACATCTATAATGGAAGTGCTTCCATTTTTTGACTATATAATTGGTAATCATAGTTGATCCAATCATCTCAGAAGCTATTACTTTGATACAAAAATTGTGCACACTTTATCAACTCACATATGAGTATAAAAACTAGATAGCACAGATTCATGCTGATCTTAAGTCAAGTGCACAAAGTCTCACAAATAATGAAGAAGAAATAAAATTGCATAATGAGCAAATCAAATAGGCTCAAAAACTGAGACATGACATACAGATTACAGAGATGAAGTACAAAGATGAGGTAAATGAGCTCCAAGCTTAGCTCTTACTGATGCTTTCACTCCTGCAACAACATGTGATAGAGGCAAATACATTAATTTCCACCCTTGAAATGTTTTTCCTTGAAAACATTTATAAGGAGAATTTATACTAATATGTACATATACTTATACTATACTGATGCATACAGTTAGGGGGATTCATATGATAATAAGGATATAAACATAGTGTACATTCTAAACACTTTAGTATTGTGCACATATCCATTTTTGATACTAATGTCAAAGGGGGAGATTGAAGGAATTATATTTTTCCATTAGTATATACAAGAAAAAATATGATCTGCACCATCGGTTATCACTACACCAACAGATAGGGCACAACACTACCCGACACTAAGGTTACCCGACAAACACTGTTAAGTGTTATTCGATGACAAAAAGGTAATTAGAGCCCGACAAGTAACAACAGTGCAACCCGACGGAATAAAAAAGAGAGGAAACTAATGAACAAAGGGAACCTGATGAATGGTTCAACAAAGGAACACTGACATAATTTCAGTTCAACCCAACGACCAAGAACTGACAGTCAGATACATCCCACAAAAAGTGGATCTGACATTCCACGTCAGATAAATCACTAAAATTTTATTTATAGCTTCTTGATTTTCTTTTAAATCCATTATGTGCGGATGAAGCAATGTATTTAATATTATTTTAATTAGTTTTACTAATTTAAAACATGCAAACTAAAAATCAAGGTCAAGTTGTATACCTTGAATCTAAGAGTTAACATTGTAATGCATGATTCTAAGATAGGTCAAATAATTATATAAATAGATGCTCAATCTATTGTAAATAGTTGTTGTTCAATGAAGATTGTTGCCACAGAGAGAATCTAGATACTAGACAAGAGAATTCATGTAGAAGGACAAAAAAATAATCAAATCAGTTTAAAGAAAAAGAACACAGGCTACCAACGAGTAGAGAAAAGGTATTCATCAATCACTTAAGGTGATATTATTATTTTGAGAGCTTTAATAGATCTATAATCAACAATTGTAGATTTGATACAGTCAGGTCAACATTTGTACTCCTTCTAACAAGTGTAGTATGCATAAGAAATCCTTTCAAGAAAGGTGAGCTTAACCTTCCTATTGTAAATCTCATAACTAAGTGCACACTTAAATCGGTGTTGCTAAAGCTCTTAACAGAGTAGATATTAACAAGTCTCCACCTTAATTTAATCCTAATAGGGTAGATCATCTGAAGTGATCAAATGGTAATCCTTAACTAGATCTCTTCCATTCTATAGATAGTGAAGTTTTGTGGGTGCCATCCCCACCACAGTTTTTACTTCCTAACAGGAGTTTTCTGCGATACCATATCTTGTGTTATGTGTTTATCATTTGCATGAATGTTTCTATGAATGTTACAAATAATTTAAGATTATGGAATAATAATACATGCATAATAAAGGACAACAGTAATGGTCGGTAATGCAGTAATGAATGATTACTAATGATGAATGGTGAAAAGTGTTAAAAGATTTATAGGTACTCATTCACCCCTCCCCTCTCAGTACTACTTCCCATTAAATCCAAAAATTGGTATCAGAGCTAAGTCTCTTCTTAGAAAGCTTAAAGGCTTAAGACAAAAGATCATACAATGGATAAGTACAAACTTGATAATAATATTGAGAACAAAAATCTTGAGATACAGATGTTCTATGAACAATATAAAGAATCTAGAAGCAAGATGAGGGAGCTGTTGAATGAAAGGAAAGGTATGGCTACCCGGAAAAATGAAAAATATTATCAAGAAGAAGAGATTCAAGATTTCTATGAATTATCTAGATCAAATGCAAGTAATAAATCAAATACATTAGAAGAGAACATCACAAATCTAAAAGAGATCAATCAACATCTGATAGAGCAAATAAAGATGCTACAAATTGGTCAAGAGAGCCAGATGGTAAGAATGATTGATGTGATGAGTTCTTCTAGACAACCTGAAACCAAAGAACACTTTCTATTGAGGATAGAAGGAAGAATAAAAACAAACTACAAGAAAATGAATTAGAAATTCAAAGACATGCTGAGCATCACCATGATCTCACAAATCAAATTATTCTTATGAGTCAAGAAGCAAACAGAATAAATGTGGAACTCATTGAGAGAATACAAATTATTGGTGAACTAAGAGAAGAGAATGAAAAGCTAAAACATGAGGTTAGAATTTAGAAACAACATAATGAGATTATCAGAAAGGCTAAAGAAAGCAATAAAATAATGCATGATTTTCTTGAAGGACAATGAAGAGTAAACAACAAAAAAAGTATAGGATTTACCGATAATGGAGATCAATCTAATCAAGCAAATCCAACAAATATGTGATTCTCTTTTGTTTGATTTGCATAATATTTCATCTACATAGTCTTGCATGACATCATGTAATAGGTCATGAAATATGGTTGTCATAGCACACTGATAAGTTTCTCCAACATTCTTGAGTTTGAAAGGAATGAATTGGTAACATAAATTACCCCAAGGTGTGTTGAATGCAGTCTTGTGTTGATCTTCCACTGTGATTTTGATCTAGTTATATTCAGAGAAGTCATCCATAAGTGATAAAATTTCATGTCCTATCATCAAATCTACTATGATGTGTATGTTGGGAAGTGGAAAATCATCCTTGAGACATGCTAGTTTTAAGTCTCTGAAATCTGAGAAAATGCGAATGTCCCCAATAGCCTTACCTACTAGTACAATATTTGAGACCCATTTGGGATATTCTCTAAGTTTGATAAATGTAGCATCAATCATCTTATGTATCTATTCTTTGACTAATAAGGCCACCTACTGATTCATCTTGCATAGTTTATTTCTGATAGGTTATACTTTACGATCAACTTTAAGGTGATGTATGAATAGATCAAGATCCAGTCCAGGAATGTCTTTGTTAGACCAAGAAAAGTTATTTTTTGATTTAGAGAGAAATTCAATCATGTATTTCATCTCTTTCTTACTGAGAGATGTCATTATGAATGTGATATTAGGATCCTTAGTTGTTCCAAGGTTTACTTCTTCTGTATCTTCAACAAGACCCTGTTTGGTTGAGGAATTAGAATTTGACTCAAAACTTGATTATCTCAAAATAAGGTTTTCAATTTCTAGTTTTGTGTATTCAGAAGATAGTTTGGACTATTTGGTTAACCCAAAAGATGATTGAGACAATCCATCTTTTGTGTTTGGTTTCCAATTTCAAAATTAGTATTAGAACTGAGAAATTTAGTAGTGAAGGGAAATTTGTTCTTCATGATCTGTATATTTTGTGGATTTTACGGTGAAGGGAAAACATTGTGTATTTTTTGTATTAAAAAATCCTCAACTTTCAATGAATTCATGAAGACGAGCTCAATGGTTCTTTTTTTTCAATCACAATGGTAGCCAGCAGACTGTGCCTATGGAAGAGAATTATAAGAGTTTAAAATATGAAATTGAAGTTAACTAGATATCTCAGAGAAGTTTTGTTTAATAGAGCACAAATTTGGACCTGTAATAGGGATTACCAAGTATTTGAAAATTTGTGGGAGATGTGTATATGAAATGTGATGGTATAGTCCAACTATGACTATCAATGGATGGGTCTTTGTTGCATCATTTACCAGCATCTAATCTGTACTTGCCACCGTGGGAGTTTCAAAATGGATTTTTCAAAACATTAGAGAGGTCTTCTTATACACTATAGCTGCACTGCTTTGACAAACACACGTAAAAAATATGGAAGCAACGGCAAAACAAATAAAATATTTGACAGCCAGACTCATGCAACACCATAATTGCACATCTATCTAAGAATTATGAATGAGAATATATGATCAATGGGATGAATAAAATAATATTTGAGATTTTTTAAGAAATCACAATTAACAAGAAATACAAAAATAAGAAGGTTTCAACCGTTTATTGACTGTGAGGAATATTTGAGAAAAAGGACCGGCATAGCAATCGAATTGATAAAAAATTTCATAAAAACCAAAAACAAGAATATGATTAAAAATTCCACTTATTGGGTGGGAAGATAGTGCCACCCATTTTGGTGTCAAAACCATATTTTTATGTCCAAAACCTGAATTGTATTTTAGCGAACCAAATGATGGATCTGGAGAAAAAGAAAAAGTTTTGCACCTAGTTCTACCCCAATTCCGGTAACCGAACGAGGCCTAAGAATATAAATATTTTTTGGTAGTAAAGATCTGAAGGGAAATTCCACTTCTCCCTCTTTTAGCACCTAAGAAAGGTTTTCACTAGAATACAAGTCCTTTATTTTTTATTTTTCTTTATCCAAAGGTACCTTAGAAAGGTTTTTACCAAGAGATGTTTTAGTAGTTTTTTTATTTTTACTTTGATTTTTTATTTTAAATGTGACTAAGAGAGTTGACCTGGCTACCAAAGTAGGATTTCTCATTGTAATAAATCTCATTCTCATAGTCTTGGAGATCTCTTAGACCAAATAGACTAAATACTACCTCATTCAAATCACATATATCCAAAGTGAGTGATGAGACTTATTAGTGCCAATCAATGAGTTTATTATGTTTGAGTGGGATGCTAGGGAATGAAAAGTCAACTTTGGTGATGACAAGGACATGGTTTGTATCGATGAAATTACTCTCAATATACTCAGAAGGAACTTTATATAATTCCTCCTTAGGCTATGAATCAAATGAAACCTCATAGGCATTGGTTGAGGGTACCATGGTTTCTAGGGAGCCCAATCCTCTACAATGGGGGTAGTTAGTTGCCTCGATTGGAATTTTCACACCTTGTTTTTTTGTACAGAGGCTATTTCCATGATATCCCATACTTTCAACAATGGGAGTGGCCTTGAAATATTTTCCCTTAGGTATTTTTATAGGTTCATCTTCTCCATCTTTAAAGAGAAAATATAAGATGTATGAGTCCATGTGCTCATCAGCAATGGATCCTCAATGTTTAAAATTGATCTTCTTACATTTCACGATACCTTTTTTTCATGGGAAAGAGTTGGGAGGGGTCTTCCATTGGACTTTAGGGATAGAGGGAGTTGGCCAATGCAAAAAACATTCTCAAACTTGTATTCTCCAATTCCTTGGTCAGTGAACTTGATCTTGTTCTAAGATTCAGGGATCTTTTCCTTAGTGAATTTTTATTTCCCTTTAGTATATTCATATGTAGGTGCCTCATTAGTTAATAGTTTGTCAGTTTCTTTAATGTAAGGTTTCTCATCAGAGGGTTTGATGGGTTCCTCTTTAGAAACTGGTCTAAAAATATGATTCAATGGACAAAGGTACGCTTTTTTTTTCCTTCCAATTATTTGGAATATTGGAAGTGCTTAGGATTTCCAGGGATGGTGATGTTAGGATTGAAGAACATTGAGAGGGGGGGTATATCAGTGTTCTTGCAGATTTAAATTTCAACCAGAATTTGCATATAAATGAAATCAACACAACTGAAAGTAAAGCATAAGATAACAACCATAATATCATAACACCATAATTTTATTGTGGAAACCTTTTTATGGGAAAATATGGTGAGGATGGAACCCATAGTATGTTTTACTTTTGCAAAAATAAAGTGCCTAGCTAAGGGTAATCTTATATAAGAGGGGAATGCACATGCATTTAGGCTTATATCCTAGAGCTCAGTGCTCAATTATAAAACACCAACAAGGCTCCCCGCCTCATAAATATGATACAAAAAGATACAACTCACTATTTAATTCATTAACTGACAAACAACATCAAGTATGCCAATACAATTCTAGTGAAGTGTATAAATGATCAAATCATAGATGAAATTCTAAATGATACTCCTTTATTATTATATCCCATGCCTTAAACTTCACATCACAACCTCTCACTGTCATTTTATCTATCTCAAAAACTCTATCTTATATATCAACTTATTCCTTTACACTGTCAGCCATAAGAAAAATAAGTAATGTGTAGTGTGTCAACCAAATACCTTATTCAATTTCTATAATAACCAAAATCATAACATGTAAAGCATGTACTCTATTGTCTCTAACTCCTTCATCAATCAAACTAATTATACCATTGATCCAATAGGATTGCTACACAATATAATAGCCAACCATATTTGTCTCTTTCACCAACCCGCTAACCAATACTCAGAAAGTCTTAACTCCATCAAATATTAACATCAATCGATGTGATCACAAACATAGATTTATATATTTCATATGAATCATATCCTATAACTGCAAATCAAAACTATATCATATGTGTCCATACTGAATTGAATACCAATATTGTATCACTTTGCCAACAAGTTTGTACTTAACCAATTTTACTATTTGACCTTCAGTATCAAAAAATTATGTTATCCAATCATCTAGAAGATGGTTATTTTCCATCAATGACAACATACAATCTCTTCAATAGTGTCTCTATCTAGGACAATCTCCCCCTTTGGCATTGACAAAAACACTTAGTAGAAAAATCACTAAGTGTAAAAAATACCAAAATAAATTGAGCTCCCCCTAAGCTTGATATATCAATTTTAACCTTATCTCGCCCCCTTTGATATCAATTCCAAAGGTTGGGAAAAAATCTAAAATTGTCTACCAAAATCCTAAATATGTACAAGGTGTTCAGTTATACTTACAACAATTTAGAAATCTAGGAGAAATTGCTCTATAAAGATAAATAATCATTATCCCAAATTTTCTTCAAGCTCTCCATGATCATAGTATGTCCACATAAAGCATAATCTTATTTATTGCCCGTGATGTAGGAACTTCAAGAATTGATGGAATATGGAAGGTACACCAAAATAGCTTGTATCCATGGCCTTGCAAGGAGGGTAATATAGGGAAAGTCAAGATCTAAGACTTGACAAGTAGTTTCAATCAATGCGGGACCCACTTCAAGATGGTGTGTGATAAACCCATTGGATTCTCTTTTATTTTCATAATAGGATTTGATATGATTATCTTTGATACATCTCGAAGGTCCTCAGTTATTCCAACTATCTTATCATTTTCAAGGTACAAAGATTCAAACCAGATTTGCCATCTAGAAGGACCTTTTTTTTATTTTGTGATGATCGATAAGGGCCTCAATGTCAAGGGGTTTGTTATGATGTGAGTCAGAACCATGGAATTATTTCTCTATGAACATGAGTTTTTATTGTGTAGCGAGGTTCCCAATCATGGTTTGTAACTTTGATGCATTTATATTTTCAGGAACACGCGACTCAAGGAGATCCTACTCAAGGATGTTTATTTTTTTACGGGTGAAGTGCGTGGTAGCTCAAGGATGGATATATGTGTGGGAGTCCTCCCAAGTTGTTGAAAAATATCATATTGTGAAGCTCATCATGTTGAAGTGGATGGAGCAGCTAGTGGAAAAGAAACTTGAATAGTAACTCTTCTTCTGCAAATGGTAGCATTAAAATCTGCAGTGAGGTTGACAAATTTTTTGTTGAATATCATCATGTAATATTTCTTATCTTTTTGGGTACAAACTTGGGTTTCTCGCATGACATACTTATTTTTCCTAATGGTTCGATCAACTATCTTCTTATATTTGTAGCTGAGGGGTAATTAAACCGTTACTTTCTTATGATTCCTGGAATCCGACATACCCTAAAGAAACTAGATTTTAGATGATCGAACTAATTGATTTCACAAAATATTTGTAGGGTCCCTTAGCAGAATAAAAATGTCATATTTTAATGGGACCTAGAACCTCATTATTTTCAAGTGGAGGCGATAGTTCTCAGACATGGGCATGGATATGCAGAGATGTGGATCTTAGGTATAAGATGTCTTTGTAGAATATTATGCAATTCCTCACAAGAAATCTATAGAGGCCGAGACGTTAGTCTATCAATGGAGACACTGATATGCACAGACATGGGTCTATGCAGACGTTTATCTAGAAATAGTTATATATCACAAGTTTGACTTACTTAGACTAATTAGTTCAACTTTTTTTAATGAAGAGAAAAAATTTCAACATGCATCAAAGGAATTGACTACATTAAGTATAGCTTGACTTAAACTTGGAATATTTGCAGACTGGTGTCTTGGAAACAATCCTACAAGAACAAAAAAAACCTTGTAGGAGATAACCAATTGTGATTTTCAAAAGCTAATAAAATTTTGGAAATTCATTTGTGTATGTTCAAAATGGATTTTTCAAGTCATCTTATATTTTTATTTGGTCAAAACAATGAACTTAGTTCAAGCACTTTCTAATCTGAGAAATTTACTTCAGATAAAATAGTATTGGCCCATTGCTTGGTAGTCCTTTAGCTCACACAACAATGTTACCCCCATAAGGTAAATGATGTTTTTTTCCCTTTTCTAGGTATTTTTTTCATTCTACGAAGATCTATTTGAAAACATAATACTCTGGGAGACGTATGATGGGAATCTTGGGGGGAGAATCTTCCCTCCCCATTGTACTATAATAAGTCACTATTTGGAGGTGATTCAGGTAGGCCACTGGTTAAAAACCTTTAGTAAAATGTTTGGCATCCATCCAATCGATTGTGCATGTGTGAAATACTTAGGTCTCTAGTGGACCATGTCGGCTCCCTAAGAACTATTCGCTCGATCTGAACTATCATCTACACACAAAACCCAAGCTTGGCAGGATAAGACAAGTTTTTTTCAATGTCTTATTTATATATTGACCAAGATATTACCAGTTTTAGGTCATCCTCTAAAGGGGAAGCTCCCTCTAGACTATTCTTTCTAGAAGAAAAGATAAGATAATATTTCTCTTCACCCAAGTTATGTCAAGGAAAGGGGAGAGGATATGTCTATATTTTGTCTTTGCATCACTTAAATTAATGTTTTTTAATACAAATAGCTCGAATGAGAAGTTTTTAGAAAAAAAAAATTCTCCAAACATATAAAACATGGGGTTATTTCCAAATTGAAACCTATGTAGAGATACTAGGTTCAACATATTCTATGCATAAAACAATCCATAAAGTGTATAAATGTGATTAAAGACATTCAAGAGTTCAATCCCAAAAAAAGCATGTAGAAAGTTTGAACAACCTACAAAAGTTAGTAGTTTAAGTTATTTCTAGTCTTAGACAATTAGATACAACTTGAAAAGTAGTTAGTTGTTAGGAAAATAAAATGGTGGAGATGCTGATGCATAGATGCAGGCACCAATCTGCACAGACATGTATTGACACAGGTGTTAGTCTAAAAAGTGCAGAAAACTAGAATTTAAAAATGTGTTGAAATTACTTGTACTTACCACACACTGACAATGATCTAAAACCCCAAGCATGGATCTGTTGAGGTAGTAATCTAAAAGAAAAAAAAAATTTACACTTGTGGTCAGTAAAAATCAAAATTTTGACAACATTCAATTTTGTAAAACTCAATGACTGTCAAAAATCTGAATATAAATTCTCAAAAAAAAAAACTACAGAAAACTTATTAAAACCCCCTTTCTAATTTCTAAAATGGAGGCAAAATTTGTAATTCATAGGAATCAATCTACATAGGTGTGGATCTACAGAGGTGTTGGTTGGTAGATAGATACGCCTTTGTGCAAGGCAGAGATATCAATGCATGTTCTTGGCTTAAAAACATAAAAAATAGAAAAAAAAATTAATTTTAATGATAGTGGGTTCCGCCAGGTGTGCCAAAATGTATTTGATGAAACCTAACCTATGTGGAACATGTGTACAAAAATAAACATTAGTTTTAAACATGTATATATAAAGAAATATTAATCTATCACAACCTCCGATGAGATAAAATGAGTGCACCCAATGAACTCATTTGATTTTCTCTTTTGAGGAGATGTGGGCGTGCTCTCCAAACACAATATATAAAATATCCAAATTCATTCTTGAATGATGGAAATGAATCCTATATGAACTAATGGAGACAAAGATCTCACAAAACTTGTATGAGGAACTATATTGTGATGGTGATCAAAGGGTGAAGATGGAAATGAAAATATTTTTAAGATGATTCTATATGCAAATGCAAGGTAAAAAATAACAAGATTCAAAACCAAAATGATATAAAATTTTATTCTATCAAAATATTAAGATATGAAAATGAAACTAACATAAAATCTCTAAAATTCTCTAGAACTGTTTTAGCATGATAACAATGCAACTAAAATGAATGAAGTTTATGTTGGCAAGGCTCCAATTTATAGTTTTTGGAGAAAGGATGAGGGCTTGGATGAGGTGGAACCTATGTGGAATCCACATAAAAGATACATAGGAGACACATGAGCTAAAGGAGGTGGCCATGCAAAATGTCAACCTTGAGACAAAATGGGTATTTAAGTTTGGAAGGCTCAATGTTGCGCATGTTAGACCTTAACAAGAAAATAAACAGTTGAGCGGGGGGGGGGGATGAACTACTTATGCCACAATCTCATAAAAATTTAATCAACCTACAAAATTTATTCTCAAATCTGAATGATAAACATGAAAGAAATATCTCATCAAAATAGCAACACTTATCACCAAGATTTTTGACGTGGAAACACTGTTAGGGGAAAAACCATGGTGGGGATAGAACCCAAAAGATGAGTGCACTTAGTAATAAATATTATACCTTTTTAGGAGTATTAAAAAAGAGAAATGCACATGCATTTAGGCATAGTATGTAGATCTCACTACTCAAATATAATTACAACAAGGCGCACTTCCTTATAACACAATCTAATTACAAATCAAGGAGTACTTATAGTCTAAACACACAAACTAACTGATAGCATCTATTATGCCAAAAATAGTTCTAATGAAGTACACATATCTTTGAATTATTTCATATTACACTCATGCCTCTTCATACAACATATAAATCATTTATTCCATCTATCTTACACTTCTATCTCTCTTCAGAACCTCCAATGATTATATTTATATGTACAATTTGTTGGTAATATTTCTTATTTGGTGGTTCTCCTGGTTCCTTGTCCTTTCTCTGGTTCTGGCCTATCCATTTCAGTCCCTTCTTGTTCAGTCTGGCTTCAACTCTGCAAATTTTCAGGTTTTCATGCTTATTCCTTTGCCAAAATTGTCAAAACCTTGAAAAAACCCTAGCAACCTAATGTTAAACGATGCATATTGAAACCCTTTTCCATGTCTTATATTTCCTCGTTACCTTTTTCAAGTCACTAAAGGCATGTGCTTTAAGTCAGGTCGCTTGATCGCTTAACCCAGATCGAATATGCCAAAGCTTCTCCTGACTTAGTTTTTCCTTTGTGTCGCGTAGTCTCGTTAAAAAATAGAATATTCCATCTATGTCTCAAGACTTGGAGATCTCTCTTTAGTCGGGTTGTCGCTTGAATTCCATGTTATAAAGATTTAAAAGGAATGGGACCCGCCTCAGTCGGGTGATCGCGAGAAGAGTCAACAGGTCAATGAAATGTCTTCCAACTTCGCAATTCACTTCATGTCTCATGATCGCTGGATCAGGACATTCAAACAGTTAAAGCTTTGCTTCAGTCACGTGGTCTCGTGATTAATTGGCGGTTAAGAGATAACACTCACGACATCGCGACTAATAGTTTCATGCTAAGAGATTTCCCTCAGTCGGGATGTCACCAGATCAGGGCGGTTACTCAAATTTTCAAAATGTATTAAGCGGACCAAAGAATAGATGACATCTGTCACAAACCTAGTGGTTGTCGCTGGATCGCCAGAAGAAGAAAGGGGATCAAGCGATAAAGAGATTAAAGTCATTTTACCCTCAGTCGCGAAGTCTTCTAATGATTTAAGGGCATAAAGAAATATATAGCGATTAAAGGACAGCCGTGCGATGGTAAGATGAAAAGATCTGACGGTGGTCGCGTAGTCTAGTGATAAAAGTGCCCCAGGGAAAAAGTCCTTCCGAATAAGCGATTAAGGTATGTCGCGAGGTCGCTGTAAACAGAAAAGGGCATGTGCCATATAATAAGGTTAAGTTGATCTTATCACCCGACTCAGCGACTAAGGGTTGTCGTGTAATCTCGAAAAGAGAATTGAGCATCCAACGACTTAGAGATAACAATAAAATGTTAATGGTAAGAGGTTTGTCGCGTAGTCTGGAGAAGATGGATGAGTTAAGGTTAACTCCATGCGACTTCAGTTTCACTATAGTCGCTTGATCACTAGAGAGACTTGGGTTAGCCGAGGTAAAGGAATTACATTGTCGCCTAGTCTGAAGAGTAAACCGTGGTTAAGGAAAAATGCTCGTGATAAAGAGACTAAATCAGGTCGCGAGGTCACTAGATAAGCAGGATCTATAAAAGTGGCACCAAGTGGAGGACGTGACAGAGAAGATCACCCGGCGGCCAATCAAATAAAAGAATTTTTGATTACTGTGTACAGAAGGTAGCTGAGATGTACAACAGAGGACGAATCAGAGAGTGCCATGTCAGCTGTCTTAACCGTTTGATGATTGCACCAAAAATTCTCAGGATTTAAATTTGATTTCCTGTCACCTCACACGGTACGGCTAGGTTTTTGAATGTTTCATGGCATATCAAATTAATGGCAGAACTGACATTTCTGAACTTTGAGCCATGTACTCTGAATCCTTTGGCTATAAATAGAGGATCATGCACTCATTCCTATTCACCGAGTTTATGATTTCAGAGTTAAAATATTGTTTCAGCAAGGGTGATATTTCTGAGCTATTGCAGTGTTCTAGGGTGATCAAGATTTCTAAATGATACAGAGGGTTATGCTTAGATTTGTTTCAATATTGTCCAGTCAGAAATTCAAGTGCCTATAAACATGAGTACTGCTATGAGTATGGCTTCTACTAGTGGAGGAGGAGATTTTGAACGATGAGTGAGGTACCACTTGGCACTGCACTGTTTATGAACTTGATGGATAGTTATTTCAAAAGGAAATGCAGGTGAGCCAGCGAGAACAAGTGTCAGGACTTTACAATAACTACACCAGCTGCCACTTGCAAATCAGATTGCAGTCGCAGGGTCGGGAGAAGAACAACAAACATATCAGATTTCACCCTTTTTGACTCAGTCATCTCATCATTTCTCTCTCTCTCTCTCTCTTTCTCTATCTTACCTCTTTAGGGTTAGGGTTTTGAGACTATCCGAATCTTGTTGCATCCTTATGGATCCCAAGGTAGTCTCAAACCTATATATATGTGAAATTTTGTAATAGAAAGGGTTCCTTTCCTCTGCCTAGAGCAGGTCCCTGTTGGTCTTGGGAAATTTTATTGTAAGTTATATTTCTGTATCTTTGTATATTTTGGAAAGCTTCTTGTTTGGATATGTTGAAGCAGTATACAGTAATAGAATACAATGTGGTTTTCCCTCTTTCATATTATCTTGTCTCTTTGCATTCTGTTTGTGCTCTATTGTGTTTCATCTGTAAGGCATTTGAAATACACCAGCTATAAGGTAGTTTGTCTAATTGTTTATGAGTTCTTTTCAAGGAGAGGACTAAGTTTCATAGATGATTTCAGAGAGCAAAACATTGTGATAAGGATTTGATGCAGATGTATGTATATGAGAGGATAGTTTGTAAGGCACTCTATCTCAGCCACATGTAGTTT
>MU227187.1:673564-689458 GCA_018584345.1 Thuja plicata | reverse complement strand
ATTATGCTTGGTCAGTTGCAAGGTAATTTATCAGTTGGTTTCATAAGAGATACATAGAAAATCAGTGTCCACATTATAACATACTGTGTAAACAGTTATCATAAAAGGTAAAACCTGCCTAAGTATAGGTGGAGCTCGAAAACGAAGAAGGACCTTATCCAGTCCTTAGCAATTAGGCTTTTCTTGTCCCTGAATCAGTATTAGGAAGCATGGTGTTCAAATAGTTATTTCAAGCACTATGGTTCATACAAGAAAAATCCCTAACACAATTCATCAACTCATCTCAGCTAGGTTGGCTAGTGACCTATTTAAAAATAAATAATAAATTACAATTTAATCCTTAATGTGATTTGTTGAATGTCACCAGGGACATTTCAATGATACATATCAACATCGTTGAACATGCTTAGATTCACCAATAACACTTGAAACCTTTGTGGCATGTTGAATCATCAGTTCAACTAAGACCAAATGAAGAACATCAACACGTTACATGAAAAGAATGTAACCTGATTACTTCAACCAACGTGATCCAACAACAAAAAATGATCAAGAAACATCAAAAATAAATTTTAAGTACCTCAGCAACCTTAGCATCACCACAAATTTAGGTACCAAATCCATCTCTTGACTATTTATGAACAATAATATCTACAACCACTCTTACTAAATAAATATAGCTTTCTAGTAACCAAATCATGAACCAATCAAGTTTAGGATACATATGCATGTACAAAAATCACTACCAGGTTAGCAACAACCACATCTTTATCATGGATCAATATCAATCAAAAACTAAAAATCTATCTCTTCCTGAATAACAAAATGCTAGTCTCTAATAAATTATTCACAACTCTTTCAAATCATCATTCTAACCTATGTCAGCTGACATACATTACATCAGCTAAAAACATCTCTAAACACCACTATATGATCATATTTATATATCTTTTGTTTAGTATATGTACCAAGAAAGTCAACCTCACTAAACATATCAGGACCATTGTCTTCAATAATAGAATTATGTTGACATCAATGAAAAAACATTAATTTCATCATATCTATGCATTATCTAAACAAAATCTCAGCAATATCCAACAATCTCGCCCATTGGCATTGATGGAAACATATGATGTGAAAAATTCAATCAATGCACAAATAAATAATACCTTCAATAGTATCCACAATATGACATCTATCTCCCTCATAATCTAATAAAAAATATCTCTCCTCAAAGCTCAATTATTTTTCAGTTATTTTTCACATGAATATATCTCCCCCTTTGACATCAATGGAAAAGGTACAATGTATGCACTAAGTCATAGAGGCCAAAAACCTGAACAACACAACTCCTGATATACTTACCACACACTAATCCCCCTAAGGAGAAATCACCAAAACATCAATCCATAATAATGATAGCTCTGTAAGCACATTGGAATGATGCATCCCAATTCATCTCTAGCTCTAATTAGGAGGGGAAATCGCCCCAAGCTTACCTCAGAGATGCTCTAAACTATCCTTTGCTAAGGGATTTGTGAATATATCAGTAATATTCTCTTCCATAGTTACATAATCCAATCTAACTTATTTCTCACTTATTTTTTCTCTCATGAAATGATATTTGATAGAAATGTGCATTGTCTTTGAATGAAACACAAGGTTCTTTGAAATATTGATAGAAAGATCAGGAGTAGGCTTGTAATATTTCTTCATAATAGCCCTTAAGAAGCACACACACAACTGAGAAGGGGGGATGAATCATTAGTGCCACAATCTCATAAAAATTTAATCAACCTGTAAACTTTAATCTCAAATCTGAATGATAAAAATGAAAGCAAGATCTTAAGAAAATAGTAACACATAACACCAAGATTTTTGAAGTAGAAACCCTGTTAGGACAAAAACCATAGCGGGGATGGAACCCACAGGATGACTGCACTCAATAATAAACATTGTAGCATGTTAGAAGTATTAAAAAGGGGAATGTAGATGCATTTAGGAACACTCCCTAGATCTCACTTCTCAAACACAATTACACCAAGGCTCATTGTCTTAAAACACAATATGATTATAAAATATTTAGAGCCATGGAAGAAAAATTGGAACAAATTGAAAAGATGAAGATATCAATTCTTATTCCTAGACCTGTGGACAAGAATGTGATTGGTACTAAATGGGTATTCAGAAACAAATTGAATAAGGATGGTGAATTGATTTGGAACAATGCCAAACTTGTTTGTAAGAGATATTCTCAAATGGAAGGTATTGATTTTAAGGAGTCTTTTACTCCTATTTCTAGAATTGAAGCTATTAGAATGTTTCTTGCATATGCTACTTCCAAAAATTTAAAATTATATCAAATAGATGTTAAGTCTGCATTTTTTAATGGAGAGTTGGAAGAATTCTACATTGAGAAACCATATGGTTTTTCCTTTACTGATAAAGATGACATGATTTTTGAATTACACAAATTTTGAAGTCAAATAAAAGGAATAGTGAAACACCCTCATTGACTTCATATTTTCTGAGCAAGATAATGCCTACATATGCAGTAGATTAGAATGAACCTAGATTTATTCAAGTGGGAAGTTTGTTGAAGGAAGATAATACACACTTTGAATCACTAGAACAATTTTCATTAATTAAATCTCAAGTAATTAGATGTAACATGTGGTCCCACAATAGTGTGTCCAACGTTTTGGCCAACTTTGACACAGAGATCAACATTCTGAGAAAAAAATTCAATTTCAAACACCTATTGCTGAAAAAATATTAGGAATTTGAAAGTGATGTAAATTAGAGTCTTTTATAAATTTTTTTTTAGTTTCTAAATATATTTTTTTTAAAATATTTAAAATTCATTTAAATTTATTTTTCCTTCTTCTTCGAAAAGTGGTTTGTGTGAAAAACCTATGTCTTTAAGAAATGGCTGTCACTTGGATTAGAATAACCTTTTTTTAAAATATGATAACAATGTAATTCTTTCAAGATTATATTTATAAATTCAATATCTAAAGGATACAATTGGTTTCATTCATTTTGGGTCAATATTTCATAGTTTATTAAGTTATAAAGTGATGGTAACTGTAATGTAGACATAACGTAAGTTGGATCTCTCTAACTTGATTTGTATATACCGATATTCATTTTTTATTTTTTATAAAAAGGTGAAACACATACTCTTTTCCTTCATATTTTTCATAATTTTTTTTTGTAATTTACTATTTTCCCGGAGCCTTGAAGAGACAGGTTGTTGAATGACCAAACAACATATGTTTAGTTAAAGCAATATTTGAAAGTGACAATGAACTCAATATGTATTAAAACTATATTCATTAGAAAGATTGTTCCAAATAGCATCATTTTACATCATGTGTTTCATAAAATAATCTTGTTTGGTCCTTGTCCCAGGACTTGAAAGGTCATTATTTTGGAGTTTTTTTTTTTTTTTTTTTGAGGGAAAAATTTCAATTTAGGGGTCTTCGAGCAAAGCACACCTTCGCGTGAAGGGATCTGAGGGGATTTGTGCGAAGGGTCTTCACACGAAGACCCCCATGTGAAAATTCTGGCGAGAAAAATCCTGCCAGAATTTTAGCCAACTTACTTCGCGTGAAGTAGGTCGGATATTTATGAATTTTTTTAATTAAAAAAATTAGTATGGTATAGATGTAAAGTTTTTTCTTTCTACTTTTTACTGAATTGCAATAAGTTAATTCACGTTTTCTATTATTAAACACTAAGAGACAATTTACCACTTGGAACTATTGTATTAGTTGTTGATTTCACAGAAAACTATTCCTTTGTTCATCAAAAGTCAATTCAATCAGAATACTATTTTTTTGATAAAATTACTATTATGGTACATGTGTGTTATCGGCATGCACAATTAGATTTTTATGGTATTCAGAGCACATTTGAAGCACGTTTCATCAAGAAGGAATATGTATGTTTAAAATTACATATATTTAAAACTTACCTGACCACAAGTAGGTGTCACATCTTTTGAATCTCTCCTATGAAGATGCTCCAAGCCCACACTAGAGGTAATGTTTTCTGCCTGAGTGTCACAAGCATCCTCTGGCTATGAAGCAACAACTAACCCCTGCAAATTTAGTACAAAATTTGGTTATATACATGTGCATTGTATATATTATGTAAAGTACTTGAAATATATAAATACATGTTACAAGTGTACACATGCATGCTTAAACTTAAAAATATTTAAAACTTACTTGACCACTAGTAGGTGTCACATCTACCGAATCTCTCATATGAAGATCCTCCAAGCCCACACTAGAGGTAATGTTCTCTGCTAACTATGCCTACAAAATATTATACATTTAAAAAATATCAATACACACATCTACAATTAATTGTTCACTAAAACTCCTATAAAGGAGAAAAGATAACTTTATATACATGGGTCTCAAGACCATGAGAATCATTAGCATACTACACCATTGTATCATCAACATAAATTGCATCACCCACACCACCTCCATTCCTGAATGTCTCTAGTAATGAAGAGTGTAGGGGTGTTTGTAGCTAGGAGGGGAGTGTTATGGAGCCTAAACCACCGGTATGCAATAACAAATCCATAAATGATCCAACATCAGAGCTAGTGTCCACCTGACTGAACCAGCTCAACTTCTCATTAGATGTGTCTAGGCCCTCAGCTGTGATGTGTACATCTCAAACCCATATACCTGGCTCTGCATCTACAGAATAATCTTTGGGTGCAAAGTGTTGTGAACTATGTTGTGCCTGACTAGATGGTGTGCCCTATATCAATGGAACAAATGGACCTTGTGTAAGTCTGATGACATCTCTAACTAACTATACTAGGATCCCTTGCATGTCTGGAATATAAGAATATGATAGTAGGAGATCCTCCAAAAATTAAAGCGCCACATCCAAATCATTATGATGTCTAGAAAGCACTTGTATCTCTCTAGGTGGAGGAAGACCTGTAGCTCTATATGCCTCATCATTGACCCCTACATTAGTACTAGATGAAGCCTCAAAAGATGATCTGGCTTGACTCGGTCTTGTCAAAATATATATGCCCATTGTATCTAAAGTGATTGAGGTGTCTTTAGAAGTGATCTCCTCTATCCTATCCACTAATCCCCACTGGGAATCAATGACCACTCTACCTGAAGTAGCATCCATCGCTGATGCCACTTCCAGAGTCCTCTGCCCAACTAGCTATCTATGAGTATGTACAAATCGATCATCCCTACAATACTGATCACGGTTTGTAACTCTACTGTTACCCTTAGCATAATACCCGGGAAGATCTAAATAGTTGACCCTATGTCCCAAACAGAACTCAACCTACAACTATTGTGTAAAATATAATAGAATATGGTCGTTATTAGGATAAGAAACATGTGCTGCAAGAAAACAAGCATATATCATGCATGTGATCTAAGGAATCTCACATTGTGTATCTTGATATGCCCTCACCTTGGGCTTCCCCTCATAAAATGGGAAAACCTATTTTTTGATGATTTCCTTGAGGACATAGCTTTAGACAATCTCCAAGGAAACATCACCCGACCTCAACTCTGAACTCTCAAAAAATAGTATCAACATCTTGTCATGTGAAGGAAGAGTGGCATCTCAATCTAGCAGTCATATCCTCCAAAATCCTTAATATAGTGATATAAATATCTCTGTATATGCCACCTATCTCAAATGTACAAATGGACTCTCTAAGTCTATCCATCTCAAACTGAGCAGTCAGAAAAAATAGTTGGTAAATCAGGAGTGCGAGGTGCATCCTGAGATGGTACATCATGGGATGGTACTTCTTGAGTGTCCATCTAGATGTAACATACATGAAAGCTAAGTAAATTAACAATTAAGTACTTTATTACATGTTATACCATCTAGATCTAACATACATGAAAGCTAAGTAAATTAACAATTAAGTACTTGATTACATGTTATAATTGTGTGTAAAATGCAAACAAATATCTAAATATTTAAAATTATAATTAAATTTACAATACTAGGTCATGTAATTGGTATTAATAGGTCCTATTACTCTAATTATGTCTTAAGGGGTCCTATTAAAGGTCTTAAGTGCTATTCTAGTTCTTAAGGGTCATAAGAGTTCTTAAAGAGTTTTATGTCACAATAGGGGTCCTAAAGGGACCTAGGGTGTACTAATAGTCCTAAAGGGTTTTTGGATGTACTAATTGCTATTAGTAGGTATTATTAGGTAAATTAAGCGGTCTTATTAGGTCTTAAGGGTCCTAGGATGTACTAATTGGTTTTAATAGGTCATATTAGTCCTATTAGGTCTTATGTCTAGTCTTATTAAGTCTTAAGTGGTTCTATTCTAGGTCTTAAGCATCCTAAGGGTTCTTAAAGATTTTTATGTCACAATAGGGGTCCTAAAGGGACCTAGGGTGTACTAATAGTCCTAAAGGGTCCTTGGATGTACACTAATTGGTATTAATAGGTCCTATTAGGACAAGTAAGTGGTCTTATTAGGTCTGAAGGGTCCTAGGATATACTATTTAGTTTTAATAGCTCATATTAGTCCTATTAGGTCTTAAGTCCAATATTATTAGATCTTACGGGGTCTTATTAGGTCTTCAGAGGTCCTATTCTAGGTCTTAAGAATCCTATGGGCTCTTAAAGAGTTTGATGTCACAATAGGGGTCCTAGAGGGACCTAGGTTGTACTAATAGTCCTAAAGGGTCCTTGGATGTAATAATTGGTATTAATAGGTCCTATTAGGTGAAGTAAGTGGTATTATTAGCTCTTAAGGGTCCTAGGATGTACTAATTGGTTTTAATATGTCATATTAGTCGTATTAGGTCTTAACTGGTCCTATTCTAGGTCCTAAGGATCCTAAGTGTTTTTAAAGAGTTTTATGTCACAATAGGGGTCCGAAAGGAACCTAGGGTGTACTAATGGTCCTAAACGGTCCATGGATGTACTAATTGGTAAATTAATATGTCCTATTAGGTCTAGTAAGTGGCCTTATTAGGTCTTAAGGGTCCTATTATGTACTAATTGGTTTTAATAGGTCATATTAGTACTATTAGGTCTTAATTCCAATCTTATTAGGTCTTAAGGGGTCCTATTAAGTCTTAAGTGGTCCTATTCTAGGTATTAAGGATCCTAAGGGTGGTTAAAGAGGTTTATGTCACAATAGGGGTCCTAAAGGAAAATAGGGTGTACTAATCATCCTAAAGGGTCCTTGGATGTAATAATTGGTAAATCAATATGTCCTATTAGGTCAAGTAAGTGGCCTTATTAGGTATTAGAGGTCCTAGGATGTAATAATTGGTTTTAATAGGTCATATTAGTCCTATTAGGTCTTAATTCTAGTCTTATTAGGTCTTACGGGGTCCTATTAGGTCTTAAGTGGTTATATTCTAGGTCTTAAAAATTTTTAGGGTTCTTAAAGACTTGTATGTCACAATAGTGGTCCTAACGGAACCTATGGTGTACTAATAGTCCTAAAGGGTCCTTGGATGTACTATTTGGTAAATTAATAGGTCCTATTAGGTCTTAAGGGTCCTAGGTATTCTTAAAGAGTTCTAATAGGTTATCATACATGTTTTAAAGGGTCCTACTTGGGTTCTTGACGAGTTTTATGTCACAACAAGGGTCCTAAAGGGTCCTAAGGTGTAATACTCGGGTCCTCTAAGTGTCTTAAAGTGTACTAGGATGTAATAAGGCTCATTCCTCATAGGATAATATTTTAACATCCAACTCTACATGAATAAAATATATACACGTAACTCTAAAACATAAATGTACATAATTTAGAGAAAGAGAGATGTAGAGATTCCTAATAAATTTAATAACTTTTAAAAAAAATTAAAAGAAAATATTTTTTAATAATATTTATAATATCTTAATATTTTCTAACATTTTCTAACATTTCTACTATGGTTTCTAATGTTTTGCAAATATTTTCTAACATTTGCTAACATTCTACTATGGTTTTTTGTCATTTTCTAACTGTTATACACTAAATTTTGCACCATGCTAAGCACTTGAGCCTAACAATATAGTATAACATGGGAATCACTTATAGGTTGTGGGACCTCTGCTAACTAAAATGAAGCCTCTAGATTCTAGGCTGGTTCCTGTTGGATAATCACCTTATTTACTTTTGAACATGAAAGTAAACTTGGAAGGAAAAAGGATAGAAGGAGAACTAAAGGGAAATGATTGAAAATAAAATCGTCCTACTAGGTGATACACCAAAGGTAACATGAATCATAACATAGTGACCAAGCTAGAATGAAATTAATGAATCTATCATAACACAACTTTATGAATAGGTTTGTATAAGTATTTCATAGAGAGGTCTGAAATGAAAAGAGGCTATTCAAAGAAAGAGAAGATTTCACAAACAATAGCATATTCAATGGAATAGACATAGATTACAACCTGCAAAAAAACATCCACTCTAGCCTATAGGCACAAGAATGAGACAAGGTTACAAGGGATGAACAAAATCCATAAGATTATCTAAATCAAATCACCCACAGTAGTGCACAAAGATGGAGAAAGAAACAAGGCTCAAGAAATCCAAGATTTCTCTAACATTGACCACTATATTATGCTTCTATAAGGGAAATACTGACAAGAAAAAGATTGAGGAGAGAGAAAATGTCACAAAAAATCTTTACATAATCTGGAATTCAATGAGAAATTATAAACTGATGAAAACCTAAGGGTAGAGAGAATGCCATAGAAATTCTTGTATAAGCTGAAAAAACCTCTCTAAGAAAGCACTAAAAACTACTTATATACAACCTCCCCTAGCACACAGGCTTGAGAGTCAATCCATCTGATTAGTTTAGGAAGAATTAGGGTTACAATAGATATTCATTAAACAATACAAAACCCTAATATAGTGAATTCTTCTCATCAATGCATTTGGGAAATATCTTAGAAGATCAGATATAGTCATGAATACATCTCCCATCACCATAAATTTGACCAGAGAAGTCGGTTCAACCCACCTCTCTTGTCCACAACTTCAAAGACCACTCCACGGCCATGAAACCCTAAAATAATATTTAAATTACAACGGTCATAGGTGGTGCAAGAAGTCTGTATCAATGGTTCAAAAATTGACCTGACTTCCTTTTTAAAATGCAGCCATGGATCTTTTCTTATCTTAACCCAGGTATCATATCTTGGATCTGATTGAGCCATGTGGTGCCTCATTGCAATTACTTGAACATTATACATCTTCATCCTTTCCTTTGAGTGATAGCGCCCACCGTAGTATCTCTGCAAACTTACTTTACCTTCATCTTACCTTTGGCACTGACCTCAACTCTAACTTGGACACGTGGAAAGAAGGTGTGATGCCTCAATGGTTAAACAACTTCATCTTGGCAATCAAGGCTTTACACCTTCTGTTGGGTCTTCTTTAAATTATGGCATCTTTACTACTATGCAAACCCAACACCCATGACATCATCACTGCCAAATGTCACCATAGTGTAATGCCTTAAATAGTAGATGTCGATCACCTTGTCTTTAAGGAAATACGTTGTCCGTCTGATCAAATAATACTTTATCGGTCTTTACTATATTTTAATGGGCCCAGGCTCTGAAAACCAGCTACGTGTCAATAAGGTGCAATGCCTTAATCACTAAACATTTCCAACTTCACCATCAAGGGAAAGCATCTACCACATGATCAAAAGGAACTTGATTGATCTTTAACTTGTCTTTTAAGCTCGGATCTGAACTAGAGATGCGTCGACAATGCGTGATGCCTTAGTGAATAAAAACCATCATCTTAGTTATTAAGGGATTGTGACAACCGTCTGATTGAAAAATAATTTTATGCTGCCTGTGGTAAATAAAGTGCTTTGGGACTTAGGAAAATAAAGTTAGAAAAAGGTAACCCACTTAGCAAAAAATAACTTTGGCCCTATTGTGAACAATTTAAGACACATGCATAAATTAGAACTTAAGTGGAAAAAAAGGTAATGAAAGATTAGAATGGGCCACCAAAGGACTAGGGTTTAAGATATTTTTCATAGGGTATTTTTCATTTAGGTCGTTAAAGACATGAACAAGGGGTAAACCCAATGACCTAAAAATATGCAGAGAACAAGGTAAAGGCCAGGAACAAGTGTAGAAACATACAAGTTGGGGTCTACCCTTGTGGGAGCCTCATTTACTCCACTTTTAGCCAAAATTGCATAGGATAAGAAATTTGGGTAACATTTTTGGTGATTTCTGCTAAATGTTAGCCTGCTAGACATATAAAACTAGTGGCCTTATGACATTCCATTGAGCATAGGAGTCTGTATTTGAGAACATGAAAAATTCTCTAGGAAGAAGGAGGATTGAAACCAAGAGGAGGGACAATGAACTAAAAAAAAAAGTGGATTATATACAAATAGAAACAACGACTGTGCATAAGCACTTTGAGGAAAGCAGGAAAAAATAACCTAGAAAGCAGGACAAAAAGAAGGACACTTAATTATAAGGCTATAAAAACCTCAGAAAATAGATTTAGGTGAAATCTATTGACAAAAATTGGAAATACCTCTCCTTCTAGATTTGATAGTTGAAAAGCATTATGCTCCTTGCACCCATTGATCACAAATGGACCTCCCCAAAAGGAATTAAAATTTGTATTTTTGCAAGTCTTGGATTTGAATTCATCCCATTTGAGGACTATGTCCCCAACATTGAAGCTTCTTGAACTGGCTCTCTTGTCAAAGCTCTTCTTGGTTTGGATCTGTTGGAACTCAATGGTTTGCTTAGCCTTGCCTATATTTTTTTCTTACTCAATGAGCTGAGTATGAGGTATTTGTAAGGGATCTCCTTCTTCAAAGAGGATAAGTTGATGGGAAAGGTCTAAAGCTAGTAATTCTATTTAAATGGAAAATATGGCTTCTTTACCATAGACTAGCATGTAAGGGGAATTCCCAATTATCTTCTTTGGGGTGATATTGTCTAACCATAAGAAAGACTTTAGTTTGGTGTGCAAATCTCTCTGATTTTCTGGCAAATTCATTTTAATAATCTTGATTAGGTTCTTGTTTGTAGACTTTGCTAAACCATTATCCTGGGGGTAATAATTGGAACTAGTATTTTAAAAAATACCATTCCTAACTACCCATTCATTGAATCTTAGGCATGTGAAGGAAAGTGCATTATCTAATATAATAAAGTCCAAGATTCCAAAACTGTGGATTATGTCATCATAGAAGCCCTAGAAAACACTCTCATTTGCTTCCTTTAATGCAATAGCCTCACTCCAATGAGTGAAATAATTAGTTGCAGTGACTATCCACTTATGGTCTACACTAGATGGGGGTTAATCATGCCAATGAAGTCAATGTCGCACTTTACAAAGGATTGGTCCATCCTGATTCATAGGAGGGGTAGAGATGAGAGAATTTCCTTCCCTGCAAAAATGGCACACTTTATGCATTTTCTTACATGATCATGACTTTCCTTAAAGACAAATGGCCAATAATATCTAGCCCTCATGATCTTGAAAGCAATAGTCCTAGGAGAAAAGTGACCTCCAGAAGGTCCATCATGGAATTCATGTAGGACAGCTGTTACTTCATCCAAATCAATGCACCTTAAGAGAACACCATTATGATCCTTTCTAAAAAGGATCCCATTAATCAACAAAAAAGGGATAGATTGCAATTTGTAATACCATCTTTTTGTTGAATCCAAGTTTGTAGGGCATTCTCCTATCTTTAATAAATGAATCATGTTAGGAAACCAATCTGTTACCTTGGAATGTTGTTTTATTGAATGCACAAATAAGGATGCATTCACTTGCTCTTGATCTTTTGGAGTTTCATCTTCTGTCAATTTTTCACAAAGGCCTCTTCCTTTGACTATCTTGGTAATTTGGATAACAATGTCATACTCCACGACTCTCGTGATCCAACCAACTCTTTTCTCATTTAGGTCCTTAGAAAGAAGTAACTCTTTGACACTTGGATGAGAAAACCTCAATTATATGTTAATGTGAGTCAATAGATGTCTTAACTTTTTAAGGATCTTCACCAAAACAAATACATGTTTCTCTACAAAAGAGTACTCTTCCAAACCTTTGCTAAAGAAAGAAATAGGTTGCTTCAATCCTTCTAAATTTTGTTGAGTCAACATTGCAGAGATGGCATCATAGACTATATAAGCATATAGAATGAATTCTTTGCCAAAATCCAGATTTAACAAGGAAGGAGCCTCCATCAGAGCCTCTTTAATGGATTGAAAACTATTCTTTCCTTCTTTTCTCCAACAAAAGAATACATTCTTCTTCAACATTTTTGTTAAAGGATTCAAAAGATCTACAATGTTAGGCATAAAATGCCTAAAAAATTTAATCCTTCCTATGAAGGATTGAAGAATCTTCTTGTGAGGTGGTAGGGGTAGCTCTAGAATAGCTACAGTCCTCTTAGGGTACACTATAGTGCCTTGCTTGGAAACTATATATCCCAAAAATTTCCCTTCATGGACTACAAATACACATATCTTGGGATTGAGGGAGATCCCAAAATCCCTACACCTTTCAAATAGTTTCCTCAGATGTTTGATGTGGTCTTCTGCATGTTTAGACTAGACCATGATATTATTTAGGTAGACCAACACAAACTTGTACATGATGATTTTAAAGGCCATATCCATAGAATTTTGAAAAGTGGCACCTGCATTTGACAAACCAAAAGGCATCTTTTGATAAAGCCATGGTTCCCCACTAGGTCAAAAATGCAGTCTTGTATTGATCTTCCTCATTGACTAGGATGTGATTGTAACTTGAGTAGCCATCCAGTAATGAAAAGGGTTTAGATCCAGAGACACACTATAGGATCTGCTCCATGGATGGCAATGGATGACAATCTTTTAGGGTTTCCTTATTAAGGTCCAAAAATTAGAACATAACCTTAGTTCCCCATTCTTTTTCCTTATAGGAACTAGATTGGATACCCAAATAGTATGATTTATAGGATAAATGATACCACTTTCTATCAGTTTGAGAACTTCGTTGCACATAAGTGGTTCTAGTTTGGGGTTGACAGGCCTCTGCTTTTGCCTGACTAGTTTAGAATTAGGTTCTAGCTCAATGGTATGTTGAGAAAGTGTTGCATTAAAGCCTTTGAGATATTCATATTAATAGGCAAAGACATCACTAAATTCTTGAAATAATTGAGTATAAGCCTATTTCTCTAGATCAGTGTTTACCTTTCCCAACTTTAGGCTTTTACCTGTCTCGAGCTCTAAATCCACATAATGTTCTTGTTGAACTACCAAGCTAGTATTATTCTTTTTTTCTTGGTAATATTTGTTGAAGATAGACTCCAAGGTGAAAAGGCCTTTAGGAATATTATTAGATTTGAGTTGTACCACTTGGTCACCATAATTCTAAATCAACTTATCCCGATTGTGCTCTGAAAAGACATCTTCTTCAAACAAGAATTGCAAAATTTTATCATCATTATCAAACACTTGCCAATTAACATTATTATCAGGGATGGAAGGCCTGAAAATAATCCTGACATGTTGTTGATCCTTTCCTACTGAAATGTTTTTTGGAATATCAAATTGGGATCCAACAATAGTTAACTTGTTTGTATTCTGATTTAGTATTCTAGGGATAGCAATGATGTTGAAAGTATAGAAATTCTCTATTGCATCCCAAACCCTACGCTTGTAGGATTTCATTGTATCATTCTTTGTAGCACTTATCCCTCTTTCTTTGATAACCACTAGTTAACTGCCACCGTTTACTTTTAGGCCTCTAATCCCTCTCATTCTAGCCCACTCTAGTCCATTTACCAAACTCTCGTATTCAACAGTATTTCTTGTGCAAGAAAAATTAAATCTAAAAGTTGTATAGTATCTCTCACCTTTTGGAGAGACTAGAATTGGACCACCACCAGAGCCATGTCTTCTTCTAGAACCATCAAAGAATAGTTCCCAAACTTTATTTCTTTGTTATTTTGATTCCTCAATGTCTGCTTTGAAAATATTTGGCTCTATGAAACCATCCTCTTGTATCATGTAATTCCCAAAATGCACATCCCAAATAACATTATCCTAAGCCTCTAAAGCTCTTTATGACCCCCATTCATCTAGATAAGGATGTTTTGTATTTGATTATTTGTCTCCTTGATGATTTGAAAATCATTACTATCAAGTGCAAGACAACTTGCATTGGATACATTAGACACATAAGGTTAAAGATGATGTGTTTCTAACAATTCTAATTTTATAGTGACTTTGATTCCATATCTAGTATGGAAAAGAATATAAGACCACTCAGAAGAAAGATATCCCCCTATCTTAGCTGTAAACTCTCTTGATAGACATAAGGCAAAAAGAGAAAGGAGATTTATGATGTATTTTTCAAGGAGGATAGAGAAATTAGGGCTTGCATGAAGGACTCAACTTTTATCTTTGGCCAAACCTATTGTGTTTACTGATGAACCATAAATTTTTGTTACCTTATTTTTGAATGGTTCATGTTTTATCCCTAACTGATCAACTACCTTCTTGGGCATGACAGAACTAGTAGCTTCACTATATACAATACAATTATGCACTAGAAAATCTCCAATAATTAATGATACATAAAAGGGAGTGGGATTTAATTTCCTACCTTGACTGAAATTTTCTTTGGTGTTCGTTCTTTGATTTTTCTTCTCTTGATTGATGTTTACCAACATCCGCTTAGCTACATCACTTATGGGCTATTGAGGGATTACCTCTTAACCCATAGCCCTCTTCAAGGTTTTAGGTTTCCCTGGGATGACTAAGGAGTCCCACAAAGACATAGTCACATTAATATTCTTCATATTGTCTACAATATTGAAAGGCTCTTCTATATGGAACTTTTGATGTGCTTTGACCATTATGGGCTCAACCTCCTTGCGAGATTGACTCTCCTTGACTGGCATTATAAGAGGTCTCCTTAGTATGTCAATAGTGGGTGGATGTGATGATCCTATAGATGTAGCTGATTTTCCCCCATCTTCTGGCCACTCCATGTCTTGGGCTCTTCTCTTGAACTAAGTATTGGATGAAATTGGATATTTACCATTCACTCCATTAAAATCTTGCTCTTCCCAATTAAAGAGACCAGTCTCATTAGATTGTACATCTTGTTGGGGAATTGACCCATTAGAAAATGCTTTTGAATGGGTGTTTAAGGCATTTTGTGCCATGAGTGCTTGATTTATCCATCCATTTGAGCACATAGCTTGGTTGTTAGGTTGGTTGCAAGGAAAACACCATTCATTTTATGAGGCCAGATTGTTCTAACTTGCGACCATATCCCTAGTTGGATTAGCAGAGTTAAGAGGAATAGTATTATAAGGTTAGAATGACCTCTAACTAAAATTATTCCTGTTATACACTGAATTTGTGCCTCTAATCTCAAGCTCTCTTGGTCTTGATAATCCAGTATAACAAGGGAATCATCTCCAGGTTGTGGGACCTATGCTAACTGAGATGAGACCTCCAGGTTCTAGGCTGGTTCCTCTTGGATAATCACCTTAATTTGCTTCTTAAACAGGAAAGTAAATCTTTTGAGGGAAAGGGTTAGAAGAGATGCTTGAAAGGGAAATGACTGAAAGAAAACTACCTACTAGGTGATGCACCGAAATTGGCATGAAAACATAACACACACAGGATAAACCCCTGGGCCAACTAACTCTGAATTGTAAGTAAAACAAAAGTCCCGTATATAGGCATGCATAAATATTTCATAACCAGGTCATGAGTAAACTAGTTAAAAGGAAAGACTTCTTCACAGTTAACAGTTTTAAACAGTAAAACACTAGCTACAACCTGCAAGCAGACATACTCTTCTGCAAGTAGATGCTGTGAAAGGACTGATTAAGAGGAATGAAATTA
>MU227187.1:627403-668163 GCA_018584345.1 Thuja plicata | reverse complement strand
GTGAGTTACAGACTTATACACAAAATATACCAAGGACAGAAAAATGTCACAAAGCATGCTTTTCTGAATAAATGGAACTAGTTACAAAATGAGTCCTCAACTCATATTTATACAACTTCAAAGCCAATTGCATTTTTTAGCAATAACTTCCTGATCAGATCTTTTCTTGTCTAGCCACCGCTTAGCCCCTGAAAGTCATCTCTTCAAAATATCAACATAAATGTTCCTCTGTAGAAGCGGTCATATCCCTCTAGAAGAGTTACGAAAAGTCTTTGAAATACAATAACTCTTCTGCAGACTTATCAACTGTATGCTCTAATCCCTTCAAAATCTGATCTTCTGCAAAATATCTGATTCTTTCCCTTCGAGAAGTATCCTCCTTTTACTTGGTCATACCTTGAATTTCTCTCTATTCTGCAAACTAAGACAACCTGAGCCATGAAGACTTCCATCTCCAACATCATCACACAGTCGTAGGCTGTATTGTCTTCCCTCTGGATTATGAGCAACTAAGCGATGAGCTCTTTATTCATTACCGTTTCTATGATCCTGCACTCGGGAGCAGTTATCACTTTGTCTTTCCTTCTGTGCGAGTAGGTGACGACACTCCTTTTCATTTTGTCGCACACTCGCGAGCCACATTTTTATAACACTTTCCTTTCAGCGACTGAGCGCCAATATTCTTTCTTTTTTATTTATCCCTGCGTCGCACAGTCGCCTAGGTTTTACTCTTTCTTTTATTTCATGTGTGAGTGCGCGACAGCATCCATTCTTCATTTGGTCGCGCACTCGCGAGCCACATTTTCTTTATGTTAATTGCTCAGCGATTGAGCGATGCTTTACCCCTTTTTGCATGTCGCGAACTCGCAAAGCTGAGAACATTACTTTATTATTTACCACAGGTAAGCGATGAGCTATATTTCCTACAGTCGCTCACCTGCGAGCTATTTTCTGTCTATCTCTATTGTTTTGCGACTGAGTGACGACCATCCTCTTTCAACTTGTTGCAGACCCGCGGACAGATCTCCCTTTTCCTTCATATCTTGGCGAGTGAGCGATGAGCTACCTTTCCTTTGGTCGCACACTCGCGAGAAACATTCCTTCTACCTTCATGGCTCGGCGACTGCGCGATGAGCCCATCTATTCTACTCATCATGCACTCGCGAGCCCCTCTTTCTTTACCTGAATTGATCGGTGACTGCGTGACCACCTTGCTTTTCCAGCTCGTCGCACACTCGCAGCCGCATTCTGTTCACCTTTAACATTGGCGAGTGAGTGACGAGCACTTGATTTCCTTAGTCGCCTAGTCGCAGACCCATATCATCTCCATCTGGTGATCACCCAACTGAGGACCCACATCCACTTTCCATATGCCACCTGTCACACGACCACTAGTCCATCTGTTGTACACTGAGGAAGCTGAGTCATCATTCTGTTCTGGCGACAAGGCGACCAAGGGATGGTAGCCAAGTCAGAAGATGTTTCATCAACTGTTGAATTCTTCACGCGACTTCACGACTGAAGGTGGACCCCTGCTTTGTAACATATTATCCCGTGACATCCTGACTGAGGAATAATCATGAAGTCTGAGAACCTAGAAGGAATATTCTAAAAGGTCACCAGACTACGCGACACAAGGAAGGCGTAGAGTCGGGAGAAAGAAAGGAATATCCTTGGAGGTTGAAGCGATCAAGCGACCAAAGACTTGGGACCCACCTTCCACCAAGGCTTATGAAATTATCTGGCGATCATGCGACTAAAGAGAGGTAGCCAAGTCGGAAGACATCTAGGGAATATTCCAAAGGGTTACAAGACTACGCGACAAAGGAGAAGCACAAAGTCGGGAGAAGAAAAGGAATATTCGCCCAGGGCAAAGCGATCAAGCAACTGAGAAATAAAACACATGCTCTTAGTAACTTAGCAAAAAGTAACTGTGAAATATAAGAGCCATGGCCTAGGGTTTATTACCCCGCTTAAACATAAGAGACTTAGGGTTTTAATGGTTTTGGTGAGGATCTGAAACCCGGGAAAAACAAGACAGATGAAACCAGACAGGGCAAACCAGACCAAATGCACAGAATGGGAAATTTGGGCAACAATTCCTTTGACCATGATAATTCCCTTGGTATGCTGGTCTATTCTATAGATAAGATTGTCCCTTATTTTGATATTTTTGGCTAGGACCTTGATTACCTTGATTTTGTTTCCAAAAGAGTGATCTACTTCCTTGGTTCTACCTTTTTATATTAGTCAACCCATTACTCATGGTCTGTAATAAATTATTCATTTCTTGTTGACTACTTAAATATTGTAGCTCTTGGGAAGGGAACAATTTTAACTCCTCACTACTTGAATTAGCTTGGCAGGCTAGCACAATACGTATAGGGGCAAATGGAGGAATATGTATAGGAATGTTGGGTTGAATGTCAGGGAAGATTGGCATGGGTGGCCTTGGGGCTATCATACCATCCTGAATCAAACAATTATATGCTTTAACAACTATATCAAAAGCCTAAGGTAATGAATTACCTCCCATGGATTGGATCATGACAGATATGTTTCTATTCAAACTTTTCTAGAAATATAGGAAATCATAATATGTTGAAGGCCTCACAGAGATTGGAATCCTATTCCATGTTCTAAGGAGCCTATTATTAAAGTTTGTCATCTTTTCATGAGGATCTCTTTTTATAATTGTGAGTTTCTCAACCACGGATAGATGATCTGATTTATCCTCAAAATATTTTCTAAGGGATTCCCCTAGTTTGTCCCAAGAATCAATAGAGCTAGCTGCACGAGTCCTAAACCACTGTAGAGCCTTTCCCATAAAATAAGCTACAAACAACTTAGTAGCCACATCTTCTTCAGTGATATGATGAACATTACAAATTGTAGCCACGTCTCTTATGTGTTCACAAGCTATTGTCTGGCTCTCACCTGTGAAATCATTAAATATCTTTAGTACTACTAAGGTCACATCATGATGTTGAGAAAAATTTAAAGGGCTCCCCTAATTGAAGGGTAAAAATCCAAATTGTCTTGCCATTGCATGAACTGTGATTTTCTGAAAAGAAACTATATGGGTTGCACTTCAACTAGGGAGTGAAGTTAAATCTATTAGAAAATCTTTTCTTAAAGACCTTCCTCTCCTTCTTGAATGGAAAATAAAGTGTCTCTACACTGAAATAGGTGGTGTAGACTGTACTCTCCTTGTAGGGTATGTCCTTTGAGATGATCTCCATTTTATTCTTGTTGGAGGTAATTGCACAACCTTAGAGGGATTTGAACTCCTTGTTTCTATGCTTCTCATAAACTTTACTGGGATTGGTTCTTCTTGTTCTTTATACCAATGGATTTGCTAGATATAATTTAATTAGAAACCTCTTTAGGTTTGTACTATGTAATCAACATATCAGAGATGACATAGTCTTGAAATATTAACTTCTTTTGTGGTCCCACCAGATGTACCAGAATTGTTATACACTAAATTTTTCATCATAATAAGCGCTTGAGCCTAACAATATAGTTTTACATGGGAATCACTTCTAAAGTTATGGGACCTCTACTAACTAAAGTGAAGCCTATGAATTCTAGACTGGCTCCTCTTGGATAATCACCTTATTTTATTTTGAACATGTAAGTAAACTTGGAAGGAAAAGGGATAGAAGGAGAACTAAAGGGAAATGACTAAAAATAAAATTATCCTACTAGGTGATAAACTGAAGGTAACATGATTCATAACACAGTGACCAAGCTAGCATGAAATTCCTAAATCTAGAAGAACAAAACTTTTTAAATAGGTTTGCATAAGTATTCCATAGAGAGGTATGAAATGAAAAGAGTCTATTCAAGGAGAGAGGATATTTCACAAACAATAGCATATTCAATGGAATAGACACAGACTATGACCTGCAAACAAACATACACTCTAGCAAATAGGCATAGGAATAAAACAAGGTAACAAGGGATGAACAAAATCCACAAGATTATCTAAATGAAATCACCCACAAAAGTGCACAAAGATGCAGAAAGAAAGAAGGATCAAGAACTCCAATATTTCTCTAACATTAACCACTTTACTATGCTTTAGTAAGAGAAATACAGACAAGAAAAATCTTGAGGATGGAGAAAATATCATTGAAAACCTTTGCATAATCTAGAATTCAATGAGAAATTAGAAACTGGTGAAAACTTGAGGTCAGAGAGAATGTCACAGAAAGTCTTGCATAAGCTGAAAAAATCTCTCTATCAAAGCACTGAAAACTACTTATATACAACCTCCCCTAGCACACATGCTCGGGATTCAATCCATTCAATCAATTTGGGTAGAATTAGGGTTACAATAGATATTCATTAAACAATATAAAAACCCTAAAACAATCAATTTTTCTCATCAATGAAATCAGGAAATATCTTAGAAGATCAAATACAGTCATGAATACATCTCCCATCACCATAAATTTGATCAGAGAAGTTGGCTTGACCCATCTCTCTTGTCTGCAACTAGAAAGACCACGCCACCACCATGAAACCCTGAAATTAGATTTGAGTATTTGAATTAGAACGGTCATAGGTGGTGTGATGAGTCTTTATCAACGACTCAAAAAATGACCTAACTTCCTATTTAAAATGTAGTTATGGATTTTTTCTTATCTTTACCTGGGTATCATATCTTGGATCTAATCAAGCCACGTGGAGCCTCATCACAATGCATTGAAAATTATACATTTTCATCTTTTCCTTTGAGGGATAGTGCCCACTATTGGATCTCCACAAACTTACATTACCTTTATGTTACCTTTGGCGCTGACCTCATCTCTGACTTGGACATGTGCAAAGAAAGTGTGGTGCCTCAATGGTTAAAGAACTTCTTCTTGGCCATTAAGGATTTACACCAACCATTGGATCTTCTTTAAATTACAACATCTTTAGTGCTCTATAAACCCGACACCCATGATGTCATCCATTCTATATGTCACCATGGCATAATGCCCTAAATAGTAGATGTCGATATAACTTTGTCTTTAAGGTAATACCTTGTCCGTCTGATCAAATAAGACTTAATCAGTCTTTACTATCTTTTAACAAGATCAGGTTGTGATAAATGACCATATGTCAATAAGGTGCAATGCCTTAATCACTAAACATTTGGATCTACACCATCGACGAAAAGTGCCAACCACACGATCAAAAGGAACTTGATTGATCTTTAACTTGTCTTTTAAGCTTGGATCTAAACTGGACACACATCGACAAAGCGTGATGCCTTAATGAATAAAAACCTCCATCTTAGTGACTAAGGCATAGCAACAACCATCCAATTGAAAATTAATTTGCTACCATCTGGGGTAAATAAAGTGTTTCGGGACTTAGGAAAATAAACTTAGAAAAATGTAACCCGCTTAGGAAAAAAAACTTTGGCCCTATTGTGAACAAATTAAAACACATGCAAAAATTAGAACTTAAGTGGTGAAATAGGTAATGAAAGATTAGATCAGGCTAACAAAGGAGTAGGGTTTAAGATATTTTTCATATTGTCTTTTTCATTTAGGTCTTTCAAGATATGAACAAGGGGTAAAACCAGTGACCTAGAAATATACAGAGAACAAGGTAAAGGCTAGGAACAGGTGCAAAAACATACAAGATAGGATCTACCCTTGTGGGAACCTCATTTAATCCACTTGTAGCCAAAATTGAATAGGATAGGAAATTTAGGTAGCACTAACATTTTCTAACATACTAAGTTACAATTTTATAACATTTGCTAACATTCTAATTGTGGGTTTCTAATATTTTCTAATGTATGCAAAGTTATAATTTTTGAATATTTTCTAATGTATACTAAATTATTATTTTCTAATATTTTCTAATGTATACTAAGTTACAATTTTCTAATATTTTCTAATGTATACTAAGTTACAATTTTATAATATTTTCTAATGTATACTAGGTTGCAATTTTCTAACATTTTCTAACATATCCTAACATTTATGCTATGGTTTTTTAATGTTTTCTAAAATTTTCTAACATTCTAGTATGATTTTCTAATAGTGCTACTACAATTGTCTAAGATATTTTAACATTCCACTATGATTTTATAACATACTACTATAACTGTCTAACATATTCTAAAATTCAACTATGTTTTTCTAACATTTCTACAAACAAAACATTATTTAAAACAAATAACTAACTAAAATAAATACAAAACATTTAATTTACAATAAAAAATGAGAAAAAAGTGTGTAGATGATACTATTAACAATCTGAAGAGGTACCAAAATCCTGGGAGGTTTTGATGTCGTACTAGACGTCAATGATTCTCTCTAAGCCTCTTGTCTGCAAAATCTCTCATAGTCAATTGTGAAAATGAAATGGGTAGTCAGAAATTTATATTAAATCTAGTGAATAATGGCTTCACGCAAAGGGGTCTACACGCGAAGTATCCTACATGGGGTTCTTCGCATGAAGAACTCACTTTGTGTGAAGTACCTTATGTGGGATTATTTGTGTGAAGCCAATTAAACTCTTCATGCGAAGAGGGTACTTCACACAAAGCCATCAAAAACATAAATTTTCTTGGAAGGCTGAATTCCTTCATCCTGAAAAGTGGGACACACTATTGTGATTTCACCCATACAGATTATGATGTGCAAGTGGTAACTATTTATGATAAGATCAAGAAACTTTTTTATTGAGAAAGAGATAGTTAGAGGAAGGTTTAAACAACTTAGGAGCCTCATTGTTCCTAAACTTGATGTTATGAATCGCAACGTGAAGGAAATAGAACTCACATATAAGATGCCCGAGACTACATATCTGATATCTACTGAGGAGGAATATTATGCTTAAATTGGATAGAAAATGGTCACGGAGAACCTAAACAAAAGTTGGGATAATGATTATGTAGCTTCAAAGAGCAACTTTTCTGAGATTTTGGTAGACATTTTTGGAGTAGTTCCCAACCTTTATCTAGCTTAGGGGGAGCTAAATATTTTCTTGGATAAATAAGGATAATCCTTTTGGAGTTTTTGGAGTTTGACATTTATGACACTTAGTCATTTTTCCACTAAGTGTTATCTTCAATGCAAAAGTGGGATATTTTTGGAAAGATACACATATGGAGTTATTTTATGTTTTAATGTATGGAAACTACACATATTTTAGATGATTGGCTAACACCATTTTGTTATACCGAAGGTCGAATAGTAAAATTTGTTAAATATAGACTTGCCGAGACAAAGATTCAATTTTGGTATTATGATCAGTATGGACACATGTAATAGAATATTGATATGAGATTGGAGGAGATGATTTATAGGACCTACATATATCTATGTCTATGATTGTAGATATTTATATTAAGATTTTGTGGATTTATGATTATTTGAGTTTCAGGTTAATAGGTCAGAGATAGAGATAGGGACAGTTGACTATTAGATTGAGTAGCAATCGTATTGGATCAATGGTATAATCAATTTAATTAATGGAGGAGTTAGAGGAAACATTGTACACCATTCACATGTTATGATTTGGGTTAGCATGTAGATTTGATAAGGTATTTTTTCCGAGAAGCTTCACACAACTTATTTTGTTTTTATCATTAACAGTGTTGAGAAATAAGTTGATATATGAGATCAAGATTTTGAGGTGGATCATATGGAGAGAAATAGATATTTTGATGTGAAGGCCAAGGAAAGAGATATACTAGTAAAGAAACATCATTTATAAGTTTTCCAATCAGTTGATTAGTTGTACACCTCATTGGAACTGTATTAGGATACTTGATGATGTTTGTCAGTTCATGATTGAGATAGTGAGTCCTATCTATTTTGTATTAGATTTATGAGGCCGTGAGCCTTGTTGGTCATTTTCTAATCTTTAAGCTTGAATTATTGTGCCTTCCCCTCTTATGTAATATTAAGATTAACCAGACACCTTTATTTCTACAGAAGTAAAACATATTGTAGGTTTCATACCAACCATGATTTTCCCCTAACAAGGTTTCCACAATAAAAATTATGACATTATGATGTTATGGCTTTTATGTTGTGTTTTTATTTCAGTTGTGCTGATTTCATTGATATGAAAATTGTGGTTACAAGTTAAATCTATTGGAACACTAATTAACCCCCCCTCCTCTCTTAGTGTTCTTCTTGGTATTAGACCTTGGTCACAGGTTCAAATCCCCTTGAGTAACACTAAGGATTATATTATTGGAAAATGTTTAGTGCTCCCCTCAGGATTCATGACAAGGTACTAACTGCCTCCTATGGACTCTATGTCTAGCGGTTGTATCAGACATTGACAGGTAAATTTTTTGGTGGAAGGACAATCACACTTGTAATAACACAATCTGATTACAACACAATTCTTTGGTTATTCAGTAAGAGATAGAGTTTTATCTTTGGATTTGTATGGATCGGTGTTGAAGAATTGGTTTTTTCTAACTTGGTAGTGATTTTGCGACATACATATGTGTCCTCAACTTGAGTGGTTCATGATTGGGTTACTGACAAGCTATATTTCATGAGTAATAGAGGTTGCAGATATTGTTGTTGATGAATAGTGTAGAGATGGATTTGGATCCTGATTTCATGGTGATGCTAAGATTGTTGAGGTAATAAACATTGGTTGTTGATGTTTCTTGATCATGTTCTAATTGTGTTTTTGGCTCGCATTAGTTGAAGTGATCAAGTTGCTTGATTTTCATGTAACATGTTGGTGTTCTTCATTTGGACTTGTTGTGGGTCCACAAAACACACCCCATGTTTGTCCTCTGACCATGGGGACCCCCCTTTTTTTGTCCTTTTTGGTCTTTTTGAGTCTACCCCCTTTCCTAGTACCTCCCAAATTGGCCTCATTATTAGCCTATTCAACAAAGCAGACACCTTCTTCGGCCTTTTTTCCCTTTCGGCCTTTTGGAGGACCACATCCTCTGAAAGACCAAAATGGTCAAAAGTCTGAAGACTGGTCCTTTCAGTGTTTCGGCCTCCAAAAACACAAAAATGCCGAAAGGTATTCACCTTAAGAATTTTGGCGTTTCAGACCCTAAAACACAAAAAACGCTGACGTCCCCCCTTGTGGGTTATAAAAAGGAAAGAGGCCCTACTTTAATTCACTTCTCTTTGTTTTTTTTTCATCTCCGGTGTCTTATAAGAAGTGATTCTTGAAGCTTCATTTTTGCTCCCTGTGCTTGACCTCTCTACTTTTTCTAATGTCTCCATCCTTTTCTCTTCAATATCAAGAGGTAGATTTCATCCTCACCTCTCTGGTTTTCTTTCATTCTCCATTATTGTCTGGTTGGGCCAGTTTCGCAACTAGTGCCTGTCCATCCCATGGTGCACTGACATCCCCCCAAAGTCTTTTAGGGATTTTTTGCACCCTTAGCCTTGCAGGGGAAGTTCCTCCTTGTTAGGTTAGGCCTGGTCTTTTCAAGTTTTATTGCTCTAGTTAGGGTTTCTGTCTTCGGTCGTGACCTTTGTCATAGGTTTTTTGGCCTCCAAAAGGCCAAAAACTAGGTTTTGTCTATCCCCCAAGTGATCCTCAAAGAATCATCCTTGTTGGCGTTTTGGACCTCTGACACGTCCAAGACACAGACAAGTCTGAATCTCTAAGGATGTTGTCGGCCCTTTCGGGGTTTCAAACCTTCGAGGTCCGAGATCCATTTCGCACTTTCAGCGTCCAAAGTATCTTTTCATACTTTCGCACACCAAAAGGATGAGAGGTTCTATTTCATTAGAATGCTCTTTTGCACTTTTGACCTTTCAGACTCTGAACTAGTTTTCAGAGCCCAAAACCCCAAAAGGTTTGAAAGTGCAAAAACTTGCACTTTTGGCCACTTAGAGCTTTATACTCCTATTTTTCTAGATTAAATGTTTCTTTCTAAAAATAAAATACTGATACTTTCATATCTCTTTGCAGGACTTCCTAAGAAAAAGACTGTATCACCCATGAAGTACTTATACATGGGGAACACTCCCCCTTCCAAAGGTGGCAAAAAGCACATTGAGATAACCGATATTGATATTGGGAATGTAGATTGGGACCAGATCCCTATGAGGTGATCCCAACTGGCTGGAAGATCAAAAGATTGTACCTCACTAGTCCTCTTAGGATTAGTCAATGCAGTAGACCACCCAGTGGCTGTCACATCATCTCAAGTGATCATGACTGTAGCAAACCATTATGATTTAGACAAAAAGGTAGTCCAAAATACAAAGGGACAAGTAGTACTAGATATCAGGCCAGACTTCATAGATGAGGTCTTCCACCTCCACAAAGGTATAGATAATTTCTATGAATTCTTCTTAGAAAAGGGAAACATATGGTTCAACAACAAAGGGGAGGAGGCATATGACATAGTCAATAAGAACTACATCGAGCAACCTCTCCCCAAAAGAAAGCTAGACAAGATAGACCTCAAGAGGGGGTACATGAAAGATGATATTCAAGAAGCCCTAACATTATTAAGCTGGGTATATGGATTACCACAGTCATTCCAAATGGAAAACTAGATGATTCTTTTAATAGAGAAAATCAGAGGTCATAAGTCAAGGTTTGATTGGGGAACCATCATCAGTGATAGGTTGGATAAACAGCTAGTGGTAGTAAAACACAACCCTAAGTTCTATATGAGTACCTAAGTGGTATACTTATTGGTAGCATGGGAAAACTACCCGGGACTCACTAGGAGGGGAAACATCAATGATCCTAATTCATGGCCTCACTTCTTGTACCCCCAGTTACAGAAAAGGGAAAGCATGTTAGAAGATAGCCCAGACTATAGGATAGTCAATAATGCCTTCACCTTTGAAATCATCTGATCCATTGAAGGTTATTTTGAAAACAGGATGTCAGAGGAAGTAGTCACTAAGGTGAGGGTCGTTGGGGCTTACTATATACATTACAAGACATTCACTAACATCTGGCTGGTAGGCTCAACCTTGAGACCTAAGAAGTTTCCCCGATACCCATTTGATTGGGTTATCACCCTAGAAATGGCCAGACAACTTACCGATGGCTATGAACATATCAAGCACAAGAAGAAACATTGTTGGGACTTCCCGATTTCTCTAGTCCCATACAAATTGCAGGATATGAAGGTTCACAAATATTGGGCCTTTGAATGGTATGAATACCCACTACAGCTCTATAAAATAGTTTGGCCAAGGTTTGACGTACCCGATACGAACATACAGCCACATCATCGGCAGGTTCTATATCCATGAACCACATCTGGAAGACCATTGGATCAATTGTGTGGATGATAATGAGGTCAAGATCTAGGATTATTGGAGGATGTTCTGCACCCTTGCACAACACATATTGAAGACCCCAATTCCTCCAATGGTTTGGGAGAAAGATTAAGATAGGGTATTAGAGACCATCTACACTATAGATAAAATATATGATAGGCCCATCGTTAATGCTGAAGTGGATAAAGTTCATTAATGCCAAGGTGGATAAAGATGAGAATGACAAAATTGAGTTTTAGGCTAGGAATGCACTCAAAACAATAGAAACTTGGATTGGAAGGCCTTATAAAATAAATCCAATCCCTTTAAAAACCCAAATGGATCCACCCAAGAAGGCAAAAAAACAACATGGGGAGAAAAATACAGTGCCACAATACAAGAAGGAACCACCACAAAATCCAAACATGGTGTATGGCCAATAATGTGTAGTAGAGTATGGGTCAAACCCAAGGAACAAGGCTCCTAGGACTAGAATGACTTGGCAGATAGATCCCCTAGTGAGGGAAGCACAGGATTTGCCAGACGAAGGGTCATCCACTTCTAGATAGTCTCCTACCACTGAAAAAGGGTAAGAAAACATACAAGAGGAACAAAACTTTTGTGTCTCCGTAATTAGAAATTGTATAAGAAGAGCCAGAAGAAGAGGGAGAAGAAGATGTACCTCTAGTGAAAAGGACAAGATCTCAAAAGTGGAAAGAGAAGGAGACTAGTAGGAAACATCAGGAAGATCCCATGGAGTAAGATAATCCCCTGGATGCTCTAGGATCAGATGAGTTTCAGATGTCTGACTTTGAAGGCCAAGAAGGCTTTTTAGACCAAGGCCAAGATACACTAGGTTATGCAATAGGGTATGGAATAGGAGGTCCATCTCTCTTTCAGCCACAAGTAACCCTCACTCCACCACCTTCTTAATTCACTAATCTAGTGCCTGATGTACCTATCATGCAAGAAAGCTCTAAAACAAATCAAGGGCCTTGAAATCAAGATACCTAAGTCATCCAAGATCTAACAGGGTATAAGGCCACATAAGATATCCTCATTTCTACTCCTCTATAACACATTCCTACTCAACTAACTACTCTTCCACCTCCAATTCCTACTCCATCACCATTCCTCCCAACTCCAACACTGACTCTGCCTCCAACTACTATTCTCCCATTTTCCATTCCAACTCTCCTTACACCTATTCCACCATCATCAATCTCTTTTCCTTACTTTGTCCCAACCCCTGAGTGATCAGTAAGTGTAGAAGTCATGTCACCTTTCGAAACCTCATTTAAAGTCATGACCGGTCTCAATACTAAAGTGTTAGTTAGCTCCTTAGGAGATGAAGAGCATGAAAAGGAAAGGAAGCATAAGCTAACAAAAGAAGGAAGGGAAGGAGGAGGAGGAGAGGGAAGAATGAATAAGGATAAATAGAACAAGGAATAGGAAGAAGGGTTAGATAAAGAAGTGACCTCAGATAAGGAAATAAATAAGGGGCCCCAAAACGTAGATTCACTCCTTCAGGTTACCCCATATGAGCTAGTCACCGCATCTAGTAAACCTACATGGTTCACTAACGAAATTAAATTAAGGAAAAGAACTTACACAGATGAAGATGAGGGGGAAGATGTAAATATGACTTCTTTAGGGAAATTTTTTCATCAAATATGGATCATATTACTAGCACAGACAATGTCCTATGTTACCCAAGATACTAGGGGGCACTGGAAGGCACAAGTTGCAGTTACTTCTACTAGCACCTCTCAAACACAAGCCACTCTAGAAAACTACACGTTTGAGGAGGTAGATTTGGGAGAGCCCACCCCGGAAGGGAGAAAGATATTGGAAACCTTAGGGCATAAATATGCCTTAGGGTTCATGAGTAAGGATTAGGAGACCATAAAGTTGGTAACATAACATAATGAAGCTTTAAAGAAGTTCATTCACAAGATGGTTGGTCCTATTGAACCAATTTGTCCAAAGGCCTCACTACAAGAATTATTAGAGAAGAGGAACACCCCAATCTTGCCAGTAGGATTGACACCCTCCTTTATCCAAGTGAGTGTAGATTGGAAAGGAGATTTTGATAAGTACGGGGAAGAGGCCATCAAATGGGTATTAAAACCTTACAGGGTCAGTTTGATTGAAGCTACAAATTTGATAAACCTAATGAAGGATGAAGGTGGCCTAAACTCTAAGATATAAAAATGGCAAGCCACCTCCCAAGACCTAGAAATAATCAGGAAACAACATTTCTAGATATTGGTGAAAGTATATGAGGGCAAAGAGCTCAATAAATTTGAGGCTTGGACTAAACGGATGACCAAAATCATAAAGTTCTATAAGAAATGTCAAGCCTCCATCTTAGAAAATCAAAAGGAGGTCTAGGAATGGGTAGAAGAGCTTGATGTTTTCTTCATAGGGATTGGTCTTGAATTGTACCAAGATGAAGATAAACATATCCTATGACCATCAAAATAAGTGGTCAACCAATTCAGAGACATTATGGTAGGCATCAGTACCAAGGAAGCCCTACAATAATTGTTCTATTCAAGGGAAGAGATGTTCAGGATGATGGAACATGAAGAAGAGATTCGGTTCTTCACTTCCAAACTTACAATATTCAAGAGAAGCATGAACGAAAAGTTAACAAGGTAAAAAGAAAGGAGATAAACTATGAAGAATTTTAGGAGATCATACAAAGGCTCCGGGCTACACACCCAGAGATATTTTTAAACTGAATCTTTGGATCTTGAACATTTTTTGGGAAAAAGTAGTTTTTAGCACTTGGCAAAATTCTCCCAAGGCAAACTTTGGGCCTTTCACCTTCATCAGGAAATGCAAATTTTAGCCTTTCGGCCTTCTCATATTTTTTGGCCTTTTGGCCTTCTAGTTTTTTGGCCTTTCAACCTTTTTGGCCTTGCGGCCTCCAAAAAGGTTGAAACCTTTCTCTGGAGTCACTTCAACACTTATCCTTTTTTGGATACTAAAAAATTTAGAGTAGAGGTTGGGGGCCAAAAATCTAAGTGCTTCCAGCGAGATCATCTTTTTGCATGCCAATTGAACTCCAGATCAGATTCATGGTTAACTTGAGTTTTTTTTTGGATGACTCAAGGTCTCCTATCAGTTCCCATTATAGGAAGAACCTCTAGATGAAGACTCAAAGAAAGAACTCTGCGAGATGAGAAGAAGACTCCAGTTCATAGAAGAAACCCTATCTTCTTTTTTCTTTCTTTCTCAGTGAGTTTGATCCCTCTTGCACGGACAAACTAATTGTAAATGGGTTCCAAATCCATGCAAGCTATTCGGTATCAGTTAGAAATAGTTTATTTTCAGCTAAGCCTTAGTTTTTAGTTTATTTTATTAATTTTAGACTCTCTTATATGCCCTAAATTTGGCATTCAGAGTTGGTAGATCAAAAACTCTATATATTGTAATCAAATCAATGTAATATAGTCGAATTCTTATTACAATGAAGATCTACATTTGGTGCTTCATTCATAGTGTGTAAATTGCTGTCATCTATGTGAATTGGTGATTTGTGTGTATGCATTATACATTATTTTCAAAGAGCCTCTTGTATGTTGTATTTTGAATTTGTGTTTACCCTAGTTGAGGTTTTTTGTTGTCTATCTACTTTACTGTGATAAATTCGTGGAAGGGATCATCTATTGGGCTTAACAATAAATATGTCTTATGGATCCGCACATATTGGGGGATTCATGATTTGATAGGTTTTGAATATCTTGCATGAGTGAATTCACCTTCTCGCCAAATGCTTGCATCCATTGGGTATTGAATTGCGACTTAGTCTGATTTTTATCTCTTGGGTTTGTTCCAAATCTCTCCATCATTCAATTTGCAAGGAAGGGTTTATAGAAGTTTATGTTCATAGGATTTTGTTTCAGTAGTTTACTTCATCTCTTGTTACCTTTCTCCTTTGAATTTTATCTCAATCTAAAAGTAATCACTTTGAAAATACAAAATTGCATTTTTTATTTGAAACACTAATCTTGTTAAAATAGAAAATACAAAAAATAGTACTAAGGGTTGTTTTTCAGTTTGATGTCTTGAACGTACCAGTGAAGGCCTCCTCATGAAAATTCGCATTTATCTTCAACTAAGTAACCAAGCAGGTTGTGACCCAACCCCAGAGAACCTTGGGAATAACTCTATTATTATTTCAAGAGAGGAAATCAAATCTCGAGATCATAGCAAGTTTGCTTGTGTAAAAATGATGCTCAATAGATTTTAGCCAACCTAATGATGTATCATGTTGTGAAGTTTTAGAACTTGATTGGTGGATCTGAGCATTTTGAAGGATATTTATATGGATCATCAAAATTTTACAGCTTAAATTCAATGGATAGCATTAAGAATTAAAGTGTAATTCACTATTTGTTTGTAATACGATCCCTAGTCAACCTAGTTGAGATGAGTTGATGAATTGTATATATAAATGTAATCATTTAAATTTGTGAAGATAGAAACAAGTGTGAGATGTATGAACAAATGGAATAAATTATTTATATGTGTTAGAATTATTAATGTTATAATTATTCATGTTTTTTCATTGATGTCTAAATATGTTTGAGTTGAATACTTTAGAAGTCTTAGACAAACTAGTTATCACTGGTACAGGAAAGACTTACAGTCATGTATGCACATTTTATGGAATTTCAGAGCATGCAACCATGAAGATCTATAAGGGGGTGAGAACATATATTTCATTTAAGATCACTTGTCTTGATATTATTTTTGGCATATGTTAAAAGTTATTTTTGTAGAGACTGGTTATAGAGTAGTAATAGAGGATTCTGATAGAGTTGGTCTCTGATTTTTGGGATAACTTGGATGAAAGCATGTGTTATGATATGTGAGCTTGAGGCATGATAGAATAAATGTTGAAGACTATTATTTTTGATTCTTGGGTCATTGGTTTATTGTTGACATCATGTAAGGTGTGTGATCTTGCGAAGACCTATTTGTGGCCAACTACAATTATGTATAATGTTTAAAGGATGGCACGCATGGATTATCGATCTTGGAGTGTAATTGATGATTTGTATTTTATTTTTACTTGTTTAAGGTACCATGTGTATCTCAGAAAGGGTTTATTTAATTATTTATGCACTGGGGAAGTCCCAAATTACCAATCTAATTGCTTATTTTAACTTGTATAAAGGAGAGTTGTTTCTTGAGAGGTAATGGAGAAGAATGACGTGGAAGTTGCAAGCTTGTAATTATGAATTATGCTGGATGTAGATAAGTGATATTAATTTTGATGAACTTAATTAGAACTAATTAGGAAAATTAAGTTTATATTAGTCAGTTCATTGGTTATTGAATGTACTTCAATATCTATACTTTGGATAGTGAGTCGAGAAGGTGGATTTAACCTTCTCATTTGAGTAGTGGGCCTAGGCAGTGAGCCTCTTATTTCTCTTGACTCCTAATAGGGTATGTCCTTTAATAGAGACTATGTAGTGTATGTTATAATCAGCTCCAAACAAGGATAGATCTCCTAACATGGATACAATACTTTTGGTGCATTATTTGTGGGTCCTAATTCCCATCGGGGTTTTCCCTTAACAAGGTTTCCTCGACAATAATTGCTTATGTTATGGTGTTTATTTTGATGTGTTCATATTTTCATTGAATAATTGGTTGATATGTTTAAATTTTAATTATTTTTCACACAACTGATTCACCCCCACTCCTCTCAGTTGTCTTGGTGGACTATTATTACTAACAATTGATATTTGAAATCGTGGTCCTCTAAGAGAAATCTTGACAGCTTGAGGTGATCCTAAAGATGACATTATATAAGAAGGAGATTCCAAAATTTGATCATAAAAATTTTGACAGTTGGAAAAACAAGATGAGAAATCACCTACTCTTCTTAGGAAATTATTACTAGATGATTAGAAAAAAGGATGAATTAGAAAATTCTAATGAAGATGAAAAGAATTTATTCATTTGTAATATGGTTGAAAGAGAAGCATTAATCAACACACTCTCTAAGGGTGAGTTCAAAGAGGTTAAAGACTTGGATTCTACACATAAAATTTGGACAAGACTAGAGGCACTATATGAAGGAGATAAGTTTACGAAGAAGGCAAAGTTACAGAATTGGAAGACCAAAATTGAGAGTTTGAGAATGTGAGATGATGAAAATGTTAGAGCATATGTACAGAGGGTTACAAAGGTTGTTACATGCATTAGAAACTCAGGAGGCACATACAGTGAAGAGGAAGTGATTGCAAGGATTCTCAGATCTTTGACACCTATCTACAAAACTAAAGTGAAAGAAATAGAAGAGATCATACCTTTGATAGTCAAATTCAATAGAGAGATGTTGATTTCTAAGTTCACCACCTTTGAGGCCACAGAGTTAGAGGATACATTACCTAAGGTGGAATGTGCATTCAAGGTGACTATGCATAGAGACAAAAAGACTTTTTCAATTCTTCCAAGTACCTATAAAGGTAACATGTATGAAGAGCTTGGTGAATATGATGATGATTGGGAAAAATTTGGGAAGAGGAAAAAAAATAGATGGACTTCTGGCATTGATCAAAAGAAGAGAAAAAAGAGGTAAGGTTAAATTTGAGGGAAAATTACCCTTTAAGGTGTGTTTGATGATGATGTTGTGTATTATAATATAATTGGATTTATTGATATTAAATATTATAAGCCTATTCATGAAGAAAGAGCCTTACTTTGACATTTAGAAAAAAATAAAATGGATCATAGACATTGGTTGTTCACATCATATGACTCATGATAAAAATAAGTTTGTTCAGATAACTAAATATGGTGGTGGTGTAGTAATATTTGGTGATAACTCTCCTAAATATATCATTGGAGTAGGATCAATTTCTCTTGATGGTAAAACTAGTACTGATTATGTCTATCTTGTTGATGGACTTAAGAATAACTTGTTGAGTGTTGGACACTTTGTAGACAAGGGCTATCACTTGAAGTTTAATGATGGGAAATGTATTAATAGAAGTCAGACATGATATTTGATCATTAATGTGTGTGAGTTGAATATTACAAAGGCTACTTGTTTTTTTGAGATGGTTGATGATAGTTGGTTATGGCATAAAAGGTTGTGTCATATAAATTTTGATAACATTGTGAAAGCAAGTATAAAAAATGCACTAGTAGATTTACCAAAAAATGTGAAACCTTCTAACACCATGTGTAGAGAGTGTGTGATGGGGAAACAAAATAGAAGCCATTTTCAAAGAAAATCTTACTCAGCAAAGGGGAATTTGGATCTAGTACATAAAGATCTCTACGGTCCTATAAGAAAAAGATGTTACTATGGTGAAAGGTACTTTATACTTTTGTTGATGACTATTCTAGGATGATGTGGGTTGCATTTATTAAAGATAAGTCTAAAGCTTATGATAAGTTTAAGATTTGCAAAGAAAATGTTGAGAATGAATTAGGTTTGAAGATAAAATGTTTAAGGTCAGATAGAGGTGGAGATTTTGCATCAGATGTGTTTAATACATACTGAAAGAGCATGGAATATACATACAAATATCAGCTCCTAGGACACCGCAATAGAATGAGATTGCAAAGAGAAGAAACAAAACTATATTAGATGCTTCCAGGACAATGTTTCTTGAAGGGAATGTGTTGCATGTGCATAGGAGACAAGTTGTTAGTACTCTAGTCTAAACTTTAAACAAAATTCAAATCAGAGAAGGTATTAAAGAGACAACCTATGAACTTTGGTTTAATCAGGCTCCTACTATAGAATACTTTATAATATTTGGTAGAAAATGTCATATCAAAAGGGATAATTAGATAGGAAAATTTGATGCTAGATTTGATGAAGTAATTTTCCTTGATTATTCCACTAAAAGTAAGGCTTATATGTGTTTAAATCAAAGGTTGAGGAAGATAGTAGAAAGTGCTAATGTAAGAATTGATGAGAGGTTTCAAATTCATGAAAGAATGTATATATCTATAATAATATTCCATAGATTAGGGAGATTACTGCAATTCAAGAGGAAACTCTTGAGTTTGACAATGAATTGAGGTATGCTTGAATGATCCTACTAAAACTCCAAACACACCAAGGTATGTTAAGAAAAATAACCCTGAGAATCAAATTATTGGTGTTGCAAATAAAGGTATGATGAAAAGATCTAGAATAAGAAATAATATTCGTTTGATTTCACAAGCAGAACCAACAACTATTGATGAGGCATGTAGAGATGAATCTTGGACTAAAAAAATGTGAGAAGAATTGGATCGGATAGAGAAAAACAACACTTGGGAATTGGTTTTGAGACATAAGGACAAGAATTTTATAGAAACTAAATGGGTTTTCAAAATCAAAATGAATGAAGAAGGTATGATTGTAAGGAATACAACTAGATTGGTTTGTAAAGGCTACTCAAAAAAAGAAGGAATAGACTTTGAAGAAAGATTTTCTCTTGTTGCTAGATTAGAGGGAGAAAGATTGTTCCTTTCTTATGCCACACACAAGGACTTTAAGGTATATCAGATGGATGTGAAATTTAACTTCTGAATGGTGATTGTTGGTACTCAAAAATACAACAGGGTTTTTGAGTACCTTGTTAAAAAATTTGTATTCTGAACCCTTATGAGTACTTTTTGAGCCTATTTCCCCAAATGCAATTTTGAATTTTTTCATGCATATCAGGTGTTCATCACTCTTTTTTAGGAATAAGAAGACATCCTAGATTGTTAGATTCAATTTTTGATTCATTTAGTGATGTCTTGTTTTGAGCACTTGTCCATTTTGCATTTGTTGTTAAAGCGTGAGTTTGTTGTAGCAGGCCCTATTTGCATTTTAATATCTTGTGTCATGTTAAGATTCATGGACCGCACCTTTGGGTATGTTTAAATTTTATATCAAAGAAATTGTGTTTCAAAGGTCAATCCATTTTGAGTCGGTTTGATAGGTTTTCTGATCCCTCAAAGTTGGTCTTCCAAAGATGTCTTATTTCTTTGTTCTGCCCTAAATTCTGAGTAGCCCTGTTTGACCAATTGTAAATTTTGACCTAGTGACGCAATTGGAAAAATTCCTTTTGTACTATATTACAGAGGTAAAATACTTCTTGAGTCTCTATTTTTAGGTCATGACAAGTCCATTTCGTCAGTTTGCTAAGCCCATTCCGTTTGCATTTTCTACCAATTTGCCAAACGATGAAATGCAGTTTTCCAAGTAGCCTGCTTGGAGGTCTCCCAGTTTGCACCTGGTTAAAGGTCAAGGTTACACATTTTAGACCTATGAGTGACTATCCCTTAAGATTTTTTGATCTCGACCAATCCATCGGGTCACTTTCTTAAGCCATTTCCAAACTAGACTTCTGCGTATTTCACTATTAAATAGGAAGGGGCACCCAACCCTATGAAAGAGATTGGTGGTTTTAAAAGGCAAGAAAATGATGCCATTGGAGAGCTGTATCTAGAGAATTCTTAGAAATCCTTAAAATGCAAAGGGAGTTATCCCACATGCATGGGGTTTTGAATGTTTAAGTCTTTATATACTAAAACACACAGTATGTTATTTAAAGAAAGAACTAAGAGGCCATTTGGTAAGCCTCTTGGCTGGATAGTTAAAGTGTGTGGTGGGGCCTATTATTTTGGAGAAAAAATCATAGAGGAAACTTTAAAACATTCTAAAGCATTAGTCCCACATGCACACGTAGGTGGTGGATTGCATTGGGAAGTGTGCCTGGAGGATGAACACCTAAATTTTGGCGGGACCCGCAGGGCTAACATGGTAGATGAGTTGGCTTATATACCTGCATGTTGGGCACAAATCTCAAGGTGGTCGAAATCAATAGATGACTTAATGGCTTAATGAGAAAGTTGCAAGAAAGATATCATTAAGCCATTAAGCCATTGGGCCACGTGGCAGCTTAGACACATGGAAATATCTAGTATAGTGCAGAGGTAGTGGTGAATCAGAGAATGACACATGGCACCCAGTGGACCTAAGGACCAATTAGAAGATGCCACATGGTGCAATCTAATAAATTTGCTGATTTAAATTAAATTTAAATTGAATTTATTTCATCAAATAAGGAGTTAAAGAACTTTCATGTTCAAAAGATCCTAGGGTGGACTTATTGGCTTAATGATAAAAGTGCTCAACATCTAACCTATAAGCCATTAAGGGAGAGTGACAAGTGTCATAATCTGGTTTAATCTGGGATTAATTTGAATTTATGTGCATAATTTCATCTCAAAAAGGAGGAATTAAAGGGTGTGCAGGTTGAAAGAAATCGAATGGTTGACTTAAAGGCTTAGAAGGATAGATGATCAACATCTAAGCCATTAAGTCTGATTGACACTTAGCAGAATGAGATGAAATCTGGGCAAATATGTAGAAATTTAAATTTCATCTCATTTCAATAGTCCAAACTATTGAAACATCATATAAACCCAAATATTTCAAACTGTTGAAAATATGCACGGGAAGAAAAGTTTGATTTAATGGTTTAGGGGGAAAATATTATCAAAAGTATCAAGTATCATATATCACTGAAAAGGTCTCAGAATGAAGATTATGATTTTGCAGACCATTTGAGGCATATAAAATTAGATTCTTGTAATTGGAGTTAGAAGAAATTGTAGATATTTTGGGGACAAACACGTGTCAGTGATTGAGATGGTTTTTTCCATTCTCCTATATCTAGTTTTTTCTCCATTGTAACAAGGATATTGAAATTTATGTTGTCGGGTAGTATTCAGTCCTTTTCTCTTGTTTTCTATTAGTTTCTTTGTCTTGTAAATATGCTTAACCAAATGATTTTTCAATAAAGAACAATGGAATCCTTGTTCATTTCTTGTTGATGTCTTTGTGTATTTGGTCTTGACTCTTGTGTGTCAGTTTGTAAGGCATTTTGATACACTGGCTATAAGGTAGTTGTGATCTTGTTTATAAGTTTGTTTCAAGGAGAGAGTCAATCTTGAATATAAGTTCTGAGAATTTAAGGTTTATACATGAATCTGATATCCAGGAATTGGAGTGACAAGAGTTATTTGCAAGGCACTTAACTTGGTTTATTTGATTTTGGAGTTACGGTTTTCTAGAAATGCATGTTTATTTGACTCTTTTGCCCAATAGATAAGGCACTGGTCTTTTGCTGGTTATGAAGTTTTCTTCATTAATCAATTATTTAAATCATTTTCCATTTTCTATTTAAGATCATAAATGTTTGTAAACTGCATTGAATAGTGCAAATGATTTTGGTGATTCCTTGTAGAAGTGAATCTGATACGTTAGCCTTCCTGAGCCTCTGGGTTTGAAGAGAAGAAGGGTGAATATCCTTGTTGTTACATTGACCATTTCCCTGATTCTTAGTAGATCATACAGGTGGGATCCTATATAAGACTGGTTGAGTTGAACTCCCATGTTTTATAAGTATGAGAACTATCCACAGTCACATCTGCATAATGAGGTCTAGCTAGTAAGTCATTGTTTATGTAGGTTTTATCATGTTTTTGGTGCACCCGCCTAAGTGTGTGGAACTCAAAGTAGAAGGAGGATCAAATCCTCATCAGTTAGTCTTTTCTTGGCCCTCAGTTTGTAGGAATGAGTTTACTCTTGTGAGCTAGAAAAAAATCACCAGTTATGGTTTGCATTGTCACTTTTAGAACCGAGGGATACAAGAAAAAGTGCTAACAAAATGGTGACTCCGCTGGAGATAGAGATTATAAAATCTTGTTGAAACTTTTAGAATATCTCTAGTTTTAAAAGTTACTAATCAAAATACCCCAAAAATTATAATCTGCTGGAGAAGTGAAGGTTATAAGCTCATAGGAGCTAATCATTTGTTTACCATTTCTGAACCAGCTTGTTAATCTTTTCCCACATCTTTGTGGGTCGCAACTCTAAATTCTTGTGCAGCCTAGTGACATTGATTTACATGTAAAATTTCAGAGATTTTGCAGTATATTGTTTTCATATTTGAAGCCCTTGTCAGTTTTTTTTGGTAAGGAAGGAGAAAATATCAGTTGGTTGTTTGAGTATGTTTACTTCTACTGGCCATGAAAGAGTATCTCAGTAGAAACAACAAAGGTATTGTACTTCTCATGTGTTTTCCTTTCATGAGAATTAAGTGATTTAAATGGATTGGCTCTATTGAGTGTTTCCAGCACTAGGAAAGAGGTGTTCTCAAATTAGTATAATGTAAAATTTATTTCCGTCTAAGGTTTAGACTAGAAATGGTTTTTCAAAATCCTTTCATACCAAGAGGTATGAGCCATTGTGTTTTGATGGCATTAAATATTTTCCATATGATGTACCTCATGAAATCAGAGATTATTTGCCAAAAAAATTTTAGGATCAAGTTGTTTCAGCAAGTCATCATGTTCAAATGTTCATTGATCTATTGGGTCACTTTGAAATAAAGTATGAAGATGCATACATGAAGTTGTTTGTTCAAAATTTGAAGGATAATGCTAGGGACTGGTTTTCTTTTTCACCATCTTGTTCAATTTATTTTTCGGATGAATTACATATTTCCTTCATGGAACAATCTGGTGAGAGAATGAATTTGAGCAATGTATTTACTGATTGGTTGAATCTTAAGATTAGAGAAGATGAATTAGTGCCTAATTTCAATATCAGATTTGCAAGAGCTTTACATGAAATACCTGAAAGGAATAGACATCAAGATCATGCATGTGTTATGGTTTATTTTGATGAATTTGACAAGAAGATGAGTTATAGGTTGAGAGACAAGGAACCTAAGACTTTTCATCAAGCGTTTAGGATAGCAATAGAAATTAAAAACAATGTCAAGTATGGATTGCCAAAGAACCATTTCTCTAGAGGGATTTGCCGAAAAAATACAATTGAGAATGGACAAGAGTATTGTGAAAATTTTTCAGCTCCAAGTAGGTGTATTGATACCTTTTCTTTGGTTTATAATGAGGTCTTTAATTCAGATTTGAATAGATGTATGGTTAATAATCCCTTGTTGCATAAGGAAGAAACTTGTAATGAAGATGGAAATAGATATGTCCAAGAAATGGTAGCAATGAATGATGTTTCAAATACTTATGATGTTGACTTTCTCAATGAATCTTTGCCTTACAAAGTTATATTAGAAACACCCTCTCATTTTAATCCTAGATGCAATGATAGTACCTATGTTTTGAATGCTAAAGAGGATGTGTATGTTTTACACTCTTATGAGGATCAAGAGGATGTTGAAACCTATGTCCCACAAGATAATGATATGTTTGAGAATGTTGATCCTTGTGTGAGCCAAGTATAGCATGGGAAGATAACAACATTCATGGAAGTGATTGCAAATCAGCATGTGAAGGTAAGAGTATCTTCACCAATTGTTAAAATAATATTTTACATCAGCATGATACAAATGAGTTTGGTATCAAGAGCTTTGAATTGGATTTGGTTTCAAAACTTAAGGAAAAGGGGATAGAAAATGATGGTCTCCCTTATGAGATGGACTATGATACTATCTTGCAACTTCATCATGATATTGTTGGAAGTACAATAATGGGAAAGCAAGATACTGAGAGGGGGCGTGAATTAGATCTTAAAACTTAACCACTTAAAACAATTGATCCACATTCATACATATACGAATTTAACCCAACATCAAATAGTATCCATAACATGAAATATATAACTCATAACACAGAATTTTGGTAACCCACAAACCTAAATAGCTAAAACTGGGGTGGGGATGACACCCACAAAATCTTCACTACTGCAGCAATAAAGTGTGCCTATTAGGGATATAAGAGTTTGATTACAAAATGCAATCTACCTGGTTAAAGGTCTGTTCGGTTAAGAACTAAAGATCATTGCAATCTACCTTGTCAAAGGATTTCAACTTAAAGAAAAGTAAGCACTCGGCTAAGAGATTTAAAACAGTCTGCTAGAACCACTCTGTTAAAAGATTTCACTTGATACACCTCTTAGAATGTTTCAATTAGTCATCCTTAATTATGCACTTAGATGCTGATGATGGATCTTCTCTTTCCAATACCTTCTGTGATCTCGCAATATGATATGTCTTTTCTCTGCTTTTCACTGCTCTGTCATTCTGCTTGATCTAGGCTTCTTCTCAAAATAACTCACTGTTCATATTTCATGAACAACAACCCTTTTCACACACACAGTATGTCTCTCTATATTTCTATTTTTCTAGGGTTAGAAGCAATCTTACATGTCTTTACAGATCTGGCAGTGAGATCTAGATCAACGATCAAGATCTATTATTTATGCCCTCAAGGCATTCTTATTTTCTGATTGGCTCCATGTCATGCATAGTATAAAAAAATTAAATGTGTAATTAACTCAGTAGAAAAATACTAAATGCATACATATGTCGACCCAAATCTCATACAAGTCAGCCTAAAAATTTCACATCAAAGTTTGTATCAATCCTGACATGTATGCAAAAACTGTTATTCTCAGCACTTAACATCTTTGTCGCTCGGTACTTAATATTCTACTTGGCTCAGCATGATGTAACTCAGAAACCTAAAAATTTCTCAACAATGTTGCTTGGCCTTGAATGTTTAGCTTGGGCACAATGATAACCACTAAAACTACCTAAGTAAATGACTAAGTGTTGGTCACTAATCATCAAGAAAACTTAGGGATTAACAATCTCCCCCTTTGATATTAGTGGCAAAAACACACTTACCATTTCTTTTGATTTGTTCCATCCAAAAATGTTTCCTAACTACACAATGTACTCCCCCTTTGAATGTACATCATACTACATACAAAAATTTACATAGTATACATGCCTTCAAAAAATATTTACATAGATACCTGTATTGATTATCTTATGTTGTATCCCTTTCAGTCATGTAAGATTCCCCCTTGTTTTTGTCATTGATTGTAGGTGGGGTCAAGTTATACTTATCAAAAAAATGTTTATGAAGTTGTAAGGTGGACGCAAATGTAGTGTCCCAACTATCCTTAATAAACTTCATAACCTCTAATTTGACTTCTAGCTCGGCAGCTAGACTAACTAAACTTTTTGTAGTGGAGAGATGCAAATCTCTCTTAACCAATTCGTTTTCAGCTGAAAGTTCTTTTTGAATTACCTCCAAATGAGGTATCAGGTTTGTCTAGATAGTAATCATTTTGTTCCTTATCCGACCATCTTCAGCAATGAGCTTGGCTATCCTCCTTTGTGCATTTGTCAATCTATTAAAATGTAAGGAGCTAGTTATTTTGTCATTGATGTCAAACCTTAACTAGTGAGACTATTATTATCTGTTTGAGTACCATATATATTGATTGATGAAGAATATTTAACAAGAAGACCAAGTGAATGGTTGAGTTAAGGAAAATAAAAGGGTACTTGATCAGTTGGCACTCTGGCAAAGTATTTAGTTGTTTATCTTTCAAAGACAGTTTTTATGGCTGTTTTGTGCCGAGCAAGTATGGCTTGTGCCAAGCACTAGCAAAATTGCCGAGTGGAAACATTGATTGTCAAGCAGATCACAGATGTTGGCTAACTTGCAGTATTTGGATTAATGATGAGATTTGAGATCTCTGGCCGAGTTAGTTAATTTTATTGGGATATGTAAAGTTAATTAAAGATTGATCCACATTATTTAATGTATGGATAACCATAATTAATGCATGGATTCAAGATTTAATTAGAGACTACTTTGGATAAGTAAATTTAATGTAATGATAGAATGATCCATTGGATCTGACCTAACCTAAGATCTAGCATCTTGTTTAAGTGGAAAATATTTATCTAACCTAAGCAGAGAGGTATATGATAACCTCAAAGGGTTATTCATTGAAGTGTGGATGTACGGATTGATGTACATGTGTGTATGCAAGAGGATTTCATATTTGATTTACTGATTGGCATGACCTAGCAGAGAAGGCATAACATAGAAGTAGAAAGTTGCATGTGTGATTGCTCGACGGATTTCCAAGTAGATAAGAAGATTGAAATGACAAGTCAAGTCACTCAGTAAGTTAGCATCAGAGTTGTAATTGGATATGAATTTGCAAAGTAAGTTGTATGTATAAGATCACAATTGCTGATTACTTTCTAACCATTATATCAGTTAAAATCCTTTAACAAGGTTGATCTAACAATCATTTGAATAAATCCTCTAAGAAAGGTGACATTCAGGTGGAATGTTCTAAGTCCTCTAACAAGGCCATTCCTGATAGGGTGATTAAATCCTTTAACCAGGTCACACCTAATAGTGTGTTATTGTAACCTTTAACAGGGTTGGCTCCTCTCAGAGCTCACTTCAGAAGAGTGAAAACTTGGTAGCATGTTACTGGTCATTTTTCCCATATTGGGTTTCCACGTTAAATACTTGTGTCAACTTGTGTGAATGCTTATAGTTAGTTTTATTGTTATGTTTCTACAAGCTAATTACATTAAACAATAAACTGCATAATTAAGTTGTTGACATATGCTACTGCTGCCAAGTAGATCTGAATTGTTTAAAATATAGAAAGTTTTATTTGGTACATCTAGACCTAAGGATAATTGATTCACCCCTCCCCTCTCAGTTATTCTAAATTCATTCTAACAAGCATCCATACTCAGTGAACTTCAAGTTGACTTTAAGTCTAATTGCAATTACTCTATGGCCTATAGATTATCCTTTGTGAAGAATTCAACATCACATAAATTATTGTACAAAGAATAAATATTAGTTGCAACTTCCTCCAAAATTTCTACAAGAGAAGAAATTTCAGCCTACTTTACCAAAATCTCTCCTTAGATTTTTGCTAGAACTTTGTTCTCAAATTTCCTCTCAGACCATTGCAATAACTTTTCATTAGATTCGATGTTATCATAATTCACCTTTTGCACAATATGAACTAATTGTTCAAGAATAGGAGCTTGAGGATTGTCATCTTCCATATCAAAAGCATTTACAAATATGTCCTTGATGTCATATAACACCTACTTTTTCTTATTCTCTCTTTTCATTTCCTCCTGTCTTTTCTTCCTCTTGAGTAATTCTTAAAGAGTCTCAATCTGTTCATAAGATAAAACATTAGGATCCCATGGTGGAATAATAAAAAATTCATCTAATGTGACATTAGGAGTGGGAGACTTCTTCCTTGTGATTTTCCTCCTCTTAAGTTCCGGTGAGCTACAGCTCGGCTTTGTTTCCGCAATACATTTTCCTATATGAGTAGTAGTCACCATTGCATCTTTCAATTTAGTCAAAATTGCCTGTTGATCAGGCGTACCTCTTGTTTTGGGTCCAGTGGGAGTAGATGATTCTGAGTGTGGTAAACCAACCAACACTTGCACTACCTCTTGTTCCTTAGGTTCATTGTCAGTATCCCTCATCTCCTCACCACTATCTAAGACTATTTTCAAAACCTCTAAAATAGGTGAATTTTGAGTAATTACCTCTTGTTCATCTATTTTCTCATTTTCTGCATCTTTATCCTCTGATTCCTTTTGATTTATCTCTTCATCTTCCTCTGTACTCTTCTCTCCTTCAGCCTCTATTTCCTTAACAGGTGATTCTATAGTTGTGTCTCTCATCTCATCCTAACCCTTGGCATCCAAATTTCTAGAGTCGTCAATTGTAACATCAATTGGACTATCTGTTGTCAGATCAATAGTGTTTATTATCTCTGTTTGTTCTTTTGGTTCTTCTCTAGTCTTGTTAGTAGTAATTTTCTCTTTTGCTTTCTATGGTGCAGGGATGGTTTCAATTTCTTTAGCCTTCGGCTCAAATGTTCCTTCATTAGTCTTCTTCTCTTTTGGAGCAACCAATCCAAATATTTCCTTCCAAATCCTAGTACTTTGTTTTACTACACTTTCAATATCAAATGTTAAAATAGCATAACCTCTCTGTTTAGGTATGAATTTATACTTATAATCTTCAACAAACTTTTCTCTATGTTTCTTATTCAGCTCAGGAATGACTTGAGCTAATGTGCCTTCTCAAATCTGTCTCTCAGTTGTGAGTGCAAATTCCCATTTTCTAGATAGAAACTCATACAACTCACTTGGCACATTATTTCCTATCTCTATAGGAGTTAACTTGGAGTTTCACATCATATCTAGTAGTGCTTCTTGAACTTTGTGCTTATCTTCTAACTTTAATTTCTCATATTTGATAAAGTTAAAATCATATAAGCCTGTAGAATTTCTCAAATCTCACATACCTCATTAATATCAGTGAGTCTCTTGAATGATTTTGTTGGTATGTTGTTGGGTTCATCAGTTTCAGTCTTTCCTTCATCACTTTCCAGATCCAGATGTAGTTTCCTTCTAGGTCTCTTTACCTATAGGCTCGACACAGCCTTTGTTGCAAATTTAGTCTTTGATCTAGAACTAATCTCTCTAACCTTCTTCTTTGCATATACATTTTTTTTCACTGCTGGAGATGTAACAGTAGATGCCCTTTTCCTTGGACAATTGACAATGGGAGGGGAACTTTAGGTTTTTCTTTACTCGACTTGGTTACCTTGGCTACTGTTCATTTCTTTCCTTTTGCCTTAACAATAATCTCTTCTTCAGATTCACTAGCTTCTACTTCTTATTCTTTAGATACATCTTCTCCTTGTCTAGTAGATATTCCTAGAGGTGCATCCTTTAGCTCCTCATCACTCGGCAATCCAACCATTTTCTTAAGATTTTTCACAATCTTTTTCCTCTTTCTCTCCATGGTTCCTGCCTTAAGATTCTTGGATATCTTTGCCTTAGCTTCATCATGATTTCAAAATCTCTTTTCCTTTTTATCAATCTCCTCTGCTAGGAGTGTTGTGATAGCTCTGATGTTTCATCAGCGTTAACTTCATAGGGAAATGGATCCAGCCATGATACCCTAGGTGTCAAAGCCTGAATATATGTGTATCTGTGTCAACTAGTAAATATATCTCCTCATAGTGTTTTTCCACAAGTGAACTAGGAATTCTAGACCTCAACCTCATTCTCTTTTTGAATTCCACAAAGTATTTTCCCATTATACTATTGAAATTATTCCCTAATTGCTGAATACATTCACTAATCTATACAGTAATAGGTCTATCCTTCTTCCAAACAATATTTCCTAGAGTAGGAAATGACTTCTGTACATAGAAGAATATGCAAGCTAGTAAAGATCCAAACTTACATGATGAGATTTTAGCTTGTCTGATCGATAGTAAGTTCTCAGCTAGTTGTGTCAATTGCAGCTCAGCAAGGTCGTAGGTGTGATTATTCTTGACTATCTTCCATGCTTGGTCCATAGCTATGCAAGGAACACTATCCAGTCGAATCGACTGATAGAACTTATGTGCAATCACTCTCACTCCAAATTCAAGTTCTAAATATTTAATTGTAGAGATAGTCATACCTCTGTTGTTCCAGACATCTCCAGTGTTAGCTGCAATCTCTTCTTTACTTTGATCTCTCATTGTTCACTTACCACTGATAATAGGATATCCAGTTACTCAATGCATAATATCTTTAGTGATCATAACTGGTCCATTATCCAACCACATATGCATATTATTAACTCAGCTTAGAACAACCTTGATCCATTCATCCTTAAATTCTAGCGGGAAATCTAGGGCACGAGTTAACCCTTTGTTGGCTAAATGCTTGAATTTGTCTTTCAGAACTCCATTTTCACATAACTTGTTGTAGGATTTCCTTAATTAACTATCACCTACTTCACCAAACTTAACCATGTAACATGATCTAACATCATGGATCATAAGTACCTTTGGTGGAATAGATGAGAGGGCTCCATTTAGTTCACCTAAAATTGTACTTTCAAGAACGGCTCAAAATTTAGGAGGTGCACATTTATCACTTCTTACTAGATTAATTTGTTTCAGATCCTCCTCCATTCCTTTGACTAGTGTGGAAGAACTTGCACCCATAATCTCTAAAATTAAGGTTTAAAAATGAAGAACAGGGTACCTCAACATGTAACACTTCACACTATTCACTTTAAGGTTGCCAATGACATGCTGAAAAGATTTTTGAAACAAACTTTACTGAGATCAATTCTGCAACTTCTTCAATCACTCTGTGAATTCTGAAAATCACAAGGTAAAATGAAGAATAAACTTTTCATCCTTATATAGACTCAAAAGGTCAAAGTAGGTAAGCAATAAATATTCTGCCCATTAGGTTAGTGCAAGCCAGCTGTCATTGGTCGACTAACACAACTTGCATACTACTTGGCTTACCATACTCGTCCATCACACAACTTAGTCGGCCAACCAACTCGGCACCTATAGTGCAGTTAACTCTTCTTGGCATTTGTCACAAACATGTCCTGGTGCATCTCAACATATGCAGATATGAACTTTGGCACATTTACATGCTAGGAACAGATGTAAGATTTGAAATTTAAATGTAGTTCCTTACATACCTCTATTTCTCAGTTAGAGATGGTGTGATCACCTGAGCCATTGGATTGGGTGACCTCAAATTTAGTGGTTTCACTACTTCTTAGCGCTATTTTCCTTACCCATGTTTGGTTCATATGTGCTCTTATTTCCTCAATAGTAGGAGTAGGTACTCTTGTCCTACACTCTCTCTTAGTGTGACCAATCTTCAAACAACTAAATTAGACTAGGATTCCATTCATCCAACTCTTATATTTCCCTCTGAAATGTGTCTTTAAGCAATCTTCAGGTGCATGTCCATATTCCTCACAGTAATGACAACTCTACCTTGTATTATAATCCCAGTTGTAAGTGTTGCCTTTCCTAGGTGCTTTTGTTTGTGTCTTTGATGTCCATTGCTATTTAGCATTGGATCTTCAGTCTTGTGCTTTATGACCATGTTTTTGACACTTGTAACAATGACCATTAAATCTTGGTTTGGAAGGTGCATCACTTGCTTCAGCCCAACATTCATGTTATTTATGTCCAAATTTCTTGAAATTAAAATAGTAACCATTGAACTTAGGTTTAGGATTGGACTTACCTTTCCTTCTTTGGAAAATGTTTCCTTTATGACCTGGTTTTCCATAGTGATGGAAAATAGGCTTGTTGTTCTTTGTCTTTGCATTCCTCCTTTCACCATTCTTAGATGATTCTCCTTCCTCAGTAGATGTCTTTGGTTTAGTGTGACCTAATCCAGAAGAATCTTTTGGCCTTCTTGATGCTTCCATCAGATTCTCAAAATGAGTCAAAGCTTCATTAGGTTTATTCATCCTTTCATTCAGTCCCTTCTCAGATCTCAAATCATCTTTCAATTGATTGTTCTTGGATCTCAGATTCATCATTTCCATATCTTTCCTACGAATCTCCTGATTTTCACGTAGCAGTTGATTTTCCATGTCAACCTAATTGATTGTCATCATTTTCCCATCATGTGTCCTTTCATCAAATCTGACAGTTATCACTCTTTTATCTTCTTCTACCATAGCTTTGTCATCTTCAGCTTTCTTGTTTTGTTCCACTACCTCACATAGTCTCACTATCTGCATTTCTTGTTCTCTTTTCAAGTTTTCAACTTCTTCACACAATACATTGTTCTTTTCCAGTAGATCTGCAATTGCTGCATCACTCTCAATAGAGTCTCCATTCTAAAATAGATTTGTAGTGTCATCCTCTTGATAATGAGTATCATTCATTTGTTTGGCCAAATCTTTCCTAGCTTTCAATGATTTCTTTAATTTATATCTTTTTATTTCAAGCTGATGTATTGCTAGCTGAATCTCAATCTTCTAATTCTCAATGACTTTACCCAACATGTAAACCTCCATCTCAAGATATGTACTCTCAAGCTATTTAAAATATTTTGTAGGTGAATTGTGCTCTGATACCAATTTTTGGAAGTACAATAATAGGAAAGCAAGATACTGAGGGGGAGGGGGGGTGAATCAGATCTTAAAACTTAACCACTTAAAAAAATTGATCCACATTCATACATATTTGAATTTAACCTAACATCAGATAGTATCCACAACATGAAATATATAACTCATAACACATAATTTTGGTAACCCAGAAACCCAAATAGGTAAAACTAGGGTGGGCATGACACCCACAAAATCTTCACTACTGCAGCAATAAAGTGTGCCTGTTAGGGCTACAAGAGTTTGATTACAAAATGCAATCTACCTGGTTAAAGGATTGTTCGGTTAAGAACTAAAGATCATTAAAATATACCTTGTCAAAGGATTTCAACTTATAGTAAAGTAAGCACTCAACTAAGAGATTTAAAACGGTCTACTAGAATCACTATGTTAAGAGATTTCACCTGATAAACTTGTTAGAATGTTTTAAGTAGTGATCCTTTGTTATACACTCAGATGCTGATAACAAATCTTATCTTTCCAATACCTTCTATGAACTCACAATCTGATATGTCTTTTCTCTATTTTTCACTGCTCTGTCATTCTACTTGATCTAGGATTCTTCTCAAAATAACTCATTGTTCATCTTTCATGAAAAACAACCCTTCTCACACACATAGTATCTCTCTCTATATTTCTCTTTTTCTAGGGTTAGAAGCAATCTTATATGTCTTTACAGATCTGGCAGTGAGATCTAGATCAACAATCAAGATCTATTATTTATGCCCCCAAGGCATTCTAATTTTTTGATTGCCTCCATGCCATGCATAGTATAAAATAATTAAATGCATAATTAACTCAGTAGGCAAATATTAAATGCGTACACATGTTGGCCCAAATCTCATACAAGTCAGCCTATACATTTCACATCAAAGTTTGAATCAATACTAACATGTATGCAAACAAATTTATACTCGGCACTTAACATCTCTATCGCTTGGTACTTAATATTCTACTCAGCTTGGCATGATATAACTCAGAAACCTAAAACTTTCTTGGCAATGTTGCTTAGCCTTGAATGTTTAGCTTGGCCACAGTGATAACCAACTAAAACTTCCTAAGTAAATGACTAAGTGTTGGTCACTAATCATCAACAAAACTTAGGGATTAACAGAGATTATGGATGAAAATCATAGTAAAGATCAGTTAGTTGAATCTTTTCAGTCAAAGGGTAAAGTGCTAGATGAGTGTGATTTTGAAATCCCTTCATTTAATGATGATCAATTGAAGCATATGGTTTTTTTGTGTAATGAAAATCTTACAGATGATGAGAAACTTGAGGATGATTGGTGTCCTTTCCCATCTCCTCCAGTTGAAGTAGGTAGTATGAATTTGTCATCCACTTCTTTGCCTAATGATAGAAGTGTTGAATCTATTTATAGTAATATTATTTATTTTGAATCATATGCTGAAAGTGATTAAGACAGTTATTATGAAAGTAGGGGTACTAATGTCTTCAAAGTTTTTACTAATGATGCATTTGATGAGGACATTAATATGGATCAGCCATCTCTTTATTGCCATGTTCATATGGGGGAAAAATATGGTGTTGTTAATCCATTGTTTGAGGAATGTATGGATTTTTCAGATTTGGTTTATTCCAATTTTAATGTTAAAAATATGTCAATATCGAGTAAAAAATCAGAATGTATCTCTTCCCGGGAGAAAAGATATTGTGAGTTTGAATGTGCATTTGACAAGTCCATTGTTCCATGTAGTGAGTAGGACAATGATGTTGATCAACTGGCTCCTTGTGACCATGTGGGTAATTTGCATGTGGAAGAGTGTTTCAATCCATGTTTTGAGGAACATGTAGATATATCTTTCCATTGTGAAGTTTTTCTATATTTTGGTATTCATGATTAATGTGAGTATGAGTCTTTTAGTTTCTTTGCGGATCAACCAGAAAATGAGGGGTTAATGCTAGTGGAGTTTGATGTTTCTTATAATGATGCATTTCCTCATTGTCATGGTTCATATTTTCTAATATTTGCTGATGTGAAGAATGAGTTTCATACTTTTGGTTATGTTGACTCCGATGGAAGAATTTATGAAGGAATGAAAGGAATTGCAAATAAGGTATTCTTCATTTTTACGATTCCTTATGAATTTGAATAGCAACGGTACAAGTACATTTTCATTCTTATATTTGTATACCAAGAAGAAAATCAGATTTTTGGTACAGGCAAGTGTTGATTTCAGTTGTGAAAAGGTTTAAGTATTTTTGTAAATAATGTACATATTGCATAGTCTCTTTCCCTTCAGTTGTGTGTTGTGTTTGATTTCAATAAAAGGTTCCCTATTCTTGGAGAAAGAAAAGATTCAGAGAGAAGAAGTTTTAAGAGACAGAAGAGAAAATCTAATTTGATTTTGTGAATGGTCTGCTTCTAACATGAGATTCTAAATTTCTCTTCATTCCCACATGGGGAATGTGTCCATAGTCAGAGCCACTGTTGGTACTAAAAAATACAATAGGGTTTTTGACTACCTTGTTAAAAAATTTGTATCCTGACCCCTTACAAGTACTTTTTGAGCCTATTTTCCCAAATGAAATTTTGAATTTTTTCATGCATATTAGGTGTTCATCACTCTTTTTTAGGCATAAGAAGACATCCCAGATTGTCAAATTCAAGTTTTGAGTCATTTAGTGATGTCTTGTTTTGAACACTTGTCCATTTTGCATTTGATGTTAAAGTGTCAATTTGCTGTAACAGGACCTGTTTGGATTTTTATATCTTGTGTCCTATTAAGTTTCATGGCCCACCCTTTTGGGGATGTTTAAAGTGTATATTAGAGAACTTTTTTTTCAAATCTCAATCCATTTTGAGTATGTTTGATAGGTTTTCTAATCCCTCAAAGTTGATCTTCTAGAGATGTTTTGTTTCTTTGTTCTGCCCTGAATTCTGAGTAGCCCTGTTTGACCAATTGTAAATTTTGACCTTGTAACCTAATTAAAAAATTCCTTTTGTAATATATTATAGAGGTAAAATTCTTCTTGAGTCTCCATCTTCAGGTCACAACAAGTCCATTTGGTCAGTTTTCTAAGCCCATTCCGTTTGCATTTTCTATCAATTTGACAAATGATGAAATGCAGTTTTCCAAGTAGCCTTCTTGGAGGTCTCTCAGTTTGCACCCGATTCAAGGTCAAGAATATTTGAGGGTATTTCTATATTATAGACCTATGAGTGACTCTCCCTTAAGAGTTTTGGATCTCTACAAATCCATCTGGTCACTTTCTTAAGCCATTTCCAAACCAGACTTCTACATATTTCACTATTTTATTCCATAATGTTTCTAATAGGATGACGTTGGTGTTTGTTGGTTTTTCACCTTATAGTTTTTTGAGTGAGATAATTGTGGATTCATTTTCATTTTATGAGAGTGAATAAATACCCAAGATTCCAGTTCATGAAGGTTTCAGTTGATGAGTTTTCAAAGTTAGTTTTGAAAGTGATTTGTGCAGATTGGCGGTGCAGACATAAATAGTTTTTCAAGAGGCCATGTTTGATCAGTGATATTTTTGTGTCAAGTCTTTTTGTGCAATATCCGTTGGAACATGTTTTCTTATTTTTTAAATGAACTTAAGTTACAGATGACACATTTCTTTGAGGCTTCTCGTTCAGTTTTTGAGGCCATCTCCAAGGGCCATTTGTGGTTTTGGGGAAATCTTGCAAAGATGTAATGAACTAATTGATATAGTTAAAATTTTAACATAGCATTATCCGAATTCACCAAGTGGCTATGATTTGGTAAGTAAAAGTGAAAATGGAGGTGACTCAAAACACAAGAAGCAAGTGCAAATGGGGGGCACATGATATTTGGGTTAATATTTAAATTTTTTTAAAACCAATACCAATGCATGGTTTAATGTAAACAAGAAAGGAGGTAACCAATGCCAACGATTTTAATAGATTTACAAAACCAAGGTCTGTGCAATGTAGTGAGGAGGTTTTGAAAGGTTTTTAAAAACCAATTTTCAAAGGGCTACCTAGACATTACAAATGAAGAAGTTTTTTGAAACATATTCAAACTTTAATTTGAAGTTTGAAGGCAGGAATAAGGTGAATTTCATACGTAGCAAAGGAGAATTTTAGTTGCCAAATGACAAGGAGGATGCTGTAATGAGAACCATGAAGCCACGCATTGAGAAAAGATAAAGCTCCAAACAAATAGAATAGACAAGCAGCCCACGCAGTATAATGAAAGGGGCATTTTTAAAAAAATGCAAATTGGCTGGTGTAAAGCCATTTCCACAACCATTGTTAAAATCCTTAGCTAATTGAAGAGGACCTGCGGGAGTTTTGGATGGAGGAGACTCTGTGCATGGTACAAGAGTAAAAGTCTGCAGGTAGAGGAGTTTTTATTTTTTAACATTAAAAACATTAAAATCCAATTCCAAAGTGTCTGCGCTAGAAATTGGTGGAGGAGCCCATGGCAAGAAAGAAGCAAGATATATACTAAGCCAGTGAAATACAAAGGAAAATGACAAATCAAAAAAATGAAATCAAGAAAATGGAAAGATGTTGCACAAAAGATGGAAGTTTTCAAAGGTCTTAAAAACATTAAAATGAAAATGTATTTGGAATATAAACCTGCACTGGAGTCCAATAGAAAACCAATACAGATGCCCACAAGAGACCACACACAACAAAGGAAGTATTCAATACATTGCAGAGTTTTTAGAAAGGGAACCCATGTGCTGGAGTTGGTGAAGGTTTTAAAACAAAAATTATGGTTCCTGCACATGACATTGGGTGAGGAGTATTGAATTTAACAAAAAAATAAAAATAAAACCATCATTCATAACAAGAAGGTGCGTCGCATTATATGGAGGCTGTGCAAAATGTGAATCCACAAGAAGGGGAACCCAACCCTATGGAAGAGATTGGTGGTTTTAAAAGGCAAGAAAATGATGCCATGGGCGAGCAGCATCCAGAGAAGTCTTAGAAAGCTTGAAAATGCAAAGGGAGTTATCCCACATGCATGGGGTTTTGAATGTTTAAGTGTTTATATACTAAAACACATAGTATGTTATTTGAAGAAAGAACCAAGAGTTCATTTGGTGGGCCTCTTGGCTGGACATTTAAAGTGCATGGTGGGCCCCATTATTTTAGAGCAAAAATCAGATAGGAAACTTTAAAACATTCTAAAGAATTAGTCCCACATGCATGGGAAATAGGAAATTCAAAGTATGTAAAAGAGAAAATGCACACTAAGTGATATGAAGATGAAGCTGGAGGCTATGCACACGTAGGTGGTGGATTGCATTGGGAAGCATGCCCGGAGGATGAACACCCAAATTTTGGCAGGACCCACAGGGCTGACATGAAAGATGAGTTGGCTTATAGACCTGTAGGTTGGGCATGAATCTCGAGGTGGTCAAAATCAATGGATGACTGAATGGCTTAATGAGAAAGTTGCAAGAAAGATATCATTAAGCCAGTAAGCCATTGAGCCATTTGACACCTCAAACACATGGTAAGATCTAGTATAGGGCATAGCTGGTGGTGAATCAGAGAATGACACATGGAACCCAGTGGACCTACGGACCAATCAGAAGATGCCACATGGCGTAACCAGGTAAATTTGAAGATTTAAATGAAATTTAAATTGAATTTATTTCATCAAATAAGGAGTTAAAGAACTTGCATGTTCAAAAGATCCTAGGGTGGACTTAATGGCTTAATGATAAAAGTTCTCAACATCTAACCTATAAGCCATTAAGGGAGAGTGACAAGTGTCACAAGCTAGTTTAGTCTCAAATTAATTTGAAATTTTGTGCATAAATTCAGCTCAAAAAGGAGGAATTAAAGGGTGTGCAGGTTGAAAGAAATCTAATGGTTGACTTAAAGGCTTAGAAGGAAAGATACTCAACATCTAACCTATAAGCCATTAAGTCTGATTGACACTTGGCAGAATGAGATGAAATCTAGGAAAATATGCAGAAATTTAAATTCCATCTCATTTCAATAGTCCAAACTATTGAAAAGGCATATAAATCCAAATATTTCAAACTATTGAAAATATGCACGGGAAGAAGAGTTTGATTTAATGGTTCTGGGGGCAATTTTTTTCAAAAGTATCAAGTATCATATATCACCGGAAAGGTCTCAAAATGAAGATTATGATTTTGTAGACCATTTGAGGGCATATCAAGTCAGATTCTTGTAGTTGTAGTTAGAAGAAGTTGCAAAAGTTTTTGGGGACACACAGTTGTCGGTGACTAAGATGGTTTCCTCCATTCTCCTATATCTAGTTTTTTCTCCATTGTAACAAGGATGTTGAAATTTATGTTGTTGGGCAGTATTCAGGCCTTTTTTCATATTTTCTCTGAGTTTATTTATCTTGTAAATATGTTGAACTAACTGATTTTTCAATAAAGAACAATGGAATCCTTGTTCAATTCTTGTTGATATCTTTGTGTATCTGGTCTTGACTCTTGTGTGTCATTTTGTAAGGCATTTTGATACATTGGATATTAGGTAGATGTGATCCTTTTTTTAAGTTTCTTTCAAGGAGAGATTCAATCTTGAATACAAGTTCTTAGAATTTAAGGTTTATACATGAATCTAATATCCATCAATTGGAGTGAGAAGAGTGATTTGTAAGGCACATCACTTGGTTTCTTTGAGTATGGAGTTAGGGTTTTCTGGAAATATATGTTTATTTGACTCTATTTCCCAATAGATAAGGCACTGGTCTTTTGCTGGTTATGTAGTTTTTGTCATCAATCAATTATTCAAATCATTTTCCATTTTCTATTTAAGAGCATAAATGTTTGTAAATTGCATTGAATAGTGCAAATACTTTTGGTGTTTCCTTGTAGAAGTGAATGTGATAGGTTAGCATGACTGAGCCTCCATGTTCGAAGAGAAGAAGGGTGAATATCTTTGTTGTTACCTTGACCATTTCCCTGGTTCTTAGCAGATCATACAAGTGGGATCTTGTATAAGACTAGTTGAGTTGAACTCCCATGTTTTATAAGTCTGAGAACTATCCATGGTCACATCTGCGTAATGAGGTTTAGCTAGTAAGACATTGTATATGCATATTTTGTCATGTTTTAGGTGCACCCTCCTAAGTGTGTGGAACTCAAAGCAGGAGGATCAAATCCTCATCAATTAGTCTTTTTTTGCCCCTCAGTTTGCTGGAATGAGCTGACTCTTGTGAGTTGGATAAAAATCCCCATGTTTGGTTTGCATTGTCACTTTTAGAGCTGAGGGATACAAGAAAATGTGCTAACAGTGATCTAGATAAATAAGTGTACATTGAGCAACCTGATGGATTTCCCTTGACACATGATGAAGACATGGTTTGCAAGTTGAAAAATGAATTGTATGGACTGAAATAAGCACCTAGAGAATGGTATGCTCGGTTAGAAAGGTATTTACTGTAACCACCTGAATTTGGTCTGTCACAAGTATGGACCCTATTTTCCCTAAGTCTGATCATACCCTTGATTTATGTCCAAACGACCCTGTTACTGCTTGGCATAATTCTTTAAATCAATTTAATATCCTAGGTGATTTTTATCACTGATTTATATTAACTATTATAGCCATACAATTCAAATCAATTTTGAACAATCAAATCAAATCAAAATTGAACATGGCTATAGTATTTAATTATAAAGGAATTAAATAAATCCCTAAATCAAATACCCACTTGCAATTAACCCATTCCCCTAGCCTATTTAATTTAATTAAAATG
>MU227187.1:598983-617814 GCA_018584345.1 Thuja plicata | reverse complement strand
CCACTTTCTCAAGCTTGACCTCCTTAAGGTCCACTTTCTCAAGTTGGACTTTCTTAAGGTCCACCTTCTCAAGCCACCCTTTCCATGCTTCTTTAAGGCTCTCATTAATGCCTCATTAATGAAGATTATTTAAGCCCATGTCTCTCCCCATGCCTCTTAAATGCTTGCATTTAATGCATTTGACCCAAGCCCATCCTTATAAATGCCTCTTACACCCTCTTTATGAGCCTTATCTTCTAGAGTCTTCTTGGCTCTCTTCCCTAAATGGTCACATTCCTCCCTACTTTCAACCCACTAATATTGTGACGAGTGTCACAATTTGATACACTTGAAGAAGCACAATCTATGCGCTCTCTTCTAGTGGAATCCTGACCTCTCTTCAGCTTTGCATCTGAACCACCCATTTTCAACCCCTCTTTCTATAAATACAAGGCATTTTTTAGAGAAAATGGCCCTCATTTTTAGAGTTAAATTGCATTTTTATGTTGTTTAGATATCTATAGCATTTTAGTTTCAATTCCATGCATTGTTACAATGTCAGTTTTCATAGCTTAATTACATGCTTTCTAATCATTTAGCTTAGTTTTCAATTAAATCTCTCATTCTTAGGAGTGTATTGTCAATGAATGGTGCATAATCTGAGGGCATGATTATGGCATTTTTAAAACTCTTCCTAGATAGGGATCAATAAGTCATTTTTAGTGATTTGTATCTAACCTTTTCTCTTTTATGCTATTTTTCACTAATCTAATGACTTATTGAAGTGTTGTGTCATAGGTAACAGGTGCATCGTTTGAAACTCACATTTCTGGCGTAGGTAATAGGTGCATCATTTGACATGCACATTTACTACATCTTAGTTTCAGAGAATATAGTGTAGATAATAATTTGTATTTGAGAACTTGTGAAGATGGAATCTTTATTGTTGAAGTCTTTGTAGGTGACATTGTTTTTGGAGGTAATGATGAAATGAGTAAGAATTTCCTTGAGGAAATGAAAAATGAATTTGAAATGTCTATGATTGGTGAAATCAAGTTCTTCTTTGGTTTTCAAATTACTCACAATGAACATGGTATTTTTATTTATATCAAACCAAATATCTTAATTAATTGTTGAAAATTTTGGGAATGGAATATTTCAAATCTTTTGGAACACCTATAATTACTGGTTGCAATCTTACTACTACCAATGAATTGCAAAGTGTTTTTCACACAAAATACAGATTCATGATTGGAGGTTTATAATATCAAACTCACACTAGACAAAATATTGCTAATGCAGTTGGAATTCTTGTGAGGTTCCAAGAAGATTCTAAACATACCCATCTTTATGCACTTAAGGGTATATTCAATATATGAAAGGAACACTATAATATGGTTTATGGTATGAAAATTCTAATAATTTTACTTTGAATTCTTATACTGAAGTCAATTGGGCATGAAATGTTGATGATAGAAATATCACACAAGTGGTGATGCATTTTTCCTTTGAAACAGGTTGGTTTCATCATTAAGTAAGAAGCACGATTCTATAACTCAATCTACTACTGAATAAAAATATTTTGTTGCTGCTATAAATTGTACATAGATTGTTTGGATGAAGAAGATGCTAAAAGACATTTGGATAACCTTTTAGGAGCTAGTGGTTATACATTTTGATAATAAAGTCACAATGAACATGTCAAAGAATCTTGTTATTCATTCAAAGACCAAACACATTTCGTTCAAAGACCACTTCTTGAGAAACAAGGTTGTAGAAAAGGAAGACAAACTAGACTACATAAGTAAAAAGAAGAAAATAAAAGACACACTTACCAAAAATTTGTCAAAATATGGCTTTGATTATCTCAGAGATATGCTTGGGGTGATAACCCCTCCTTGCCAAGATTGAATGATGCAGAAATGCACCACTCCAGTAGCTATCTGTAATAAATATGCAAAAAATGATAAGAGCTTGGGAAAGAATCCAAGTGAGATTCTCTAAGTAAGTATATTACCATAACATAATGAATAAAATATTGATTTCAAGAACTATCCCCAAAACCATCAAGAAGCTCCAAGATCAAAAAAATGAGACAAATTTTTTGAAAGAGGAAAACTAAGAAAACTTCTTGTGAATATAATATGAATGAGGAAAAAATGTTTAGAGAAGGATAGAGAGAGTGACAAAAAATCTCATTAAAACATTGAGAGAAAAATTTTAAGAATATGAGGAGAAGTGAGAAAATTGCGAGAAGAAATTCAAGAAGTGTGTGTAGATGAATCTCTTAAATAGAGATGAGTGAAGGATTTTGCATGTAACTCATATGTTCTATGAATGCCACATTCACATTAAGTGTGTGCCAAGTGTGAGAATACTCTTAAGGATGAATATCTAATTTCCTTATTAAAGGAAATACAAAAATGTGAAATTTCCTTCCACTTAAAATAGAGCCAAAAAAAAATAGGATACCTTGGTTTATCCTTATTGATATATACATACAACCAAGGAAATATTAATTTCTAACACCCACCTTTAATCTTTACATGGGGAGATTAGCTCAATTGGTATCACACCGAAATGTTTACAATGATTTTTCAATGTCTCTTAAGAAAGATTCATCGTAAAGATTTCAGGATCTGGATCATTTTTCTTGTAATAGATGGGGGACTCTTGCATCTCTTCAATTTGATATTTAGGAAGTGATTTTTTGCTAAGGAAGTAGAAATTTGACAAAATAAAGGTGTATGGTTCTTGTAGGGGAGGTCCCAACTCTTCAAGTTGTCTTTGATTCCTTAGAGATTCTTTAGATACATGTGTACATTCTGTACATTCAGAATAAATAGCACGTGAGCTTGCAATAAGGTGATAGCCACTAGTAGATCTCCCATCATTGGGATCTCCTAGATCTGAACCAATAAAATCTTTAAAAGAAAAATCAGATTGTGAATCATCAAAGGAATCAATCATAGAATCAATAATGCAATCATCAGTTGCATAAAGAAAATTTGTAATGAAATCATCATCAAGAGGAATAGATATAGTATCATCACCATTATCACAAGTATAGTTATCATTATTGTCATTATTATTGTCCTTCACAAAAAATAGAGGATTGGTACTATATTTAGAATTTTGATCTTTGGATAAATCATTAAAATAATCTTGATAAATACACACATCTCCACTAGGAGAGTCATAGGAAGGAAAAGTAACATTAAGAAAGGTAGAAATAATGTCCTCTTCTTGTTCTAAAATATCATCAAAAGGAGAATATGCATAAGAAGAATCATCAAAATGGAATGCATAATATGTGGATAAATTATTATCCCTTTGTATTATATTTGTTACTTGAGGAAGATAGTAAGATAGGGGGTTATCCCAAGAATAGCCATCATCATATGGTTCATTCCAAATAGCAGAATTATTATAGTGAGGATTAGACATCCCATAACGGATAATAAAATATTGATGAGAGTTATTATTATGAGACGTTTAATTACTTTGATTATTAGGAGTAAAGGGATTCTCATGATTTTGTTTCTTAAAACAATTGTTAGATACATGACTATATTTCCCACAATAATTAAAATATGGTCTATTATTATTATTAAGATAACTATTATTATGACTATTGTTATGCCGAGAATTATTATTATTTGATCTATAATTGTTATTAGAATTATGATTATTGTAATGCGATCTAGACATGAAAGCACATTCAACAGTTTTAAGTGTGACAAATTGAATTAAATTAGCTTCTTCTTGACGTAGTAGAGATTAAAAGATAGCATATTATAATTGAGATGCTAACAAAGGAATAGCTAATTGAGAATGAATATTAGTAATAAATTATTGGAATTGACAAGGTAGACATTTTTCAAAATAATATGAATTAAATGAAATTCATTTAATGTTACTCCAAGACCAGTTAATTGAGTTCAAATAGAATTAAACTTAATTAATAATTCATCCATAGTTTTGAAATCAATATACCTGATATCCTATAATTGATCTTGGAGTTGAATCTTTCTAGATTCGTTGGTACCGTCGTATGTGTTTTTCAAAATCTCCCAAGTTGCATGTGCTTTAGTACAATGAGCAATTAAAACATACAATTTTAGGCTTAGTGAAATGTAGATTAGACCTAAAGACTCGTCATTTTTAGTATTAAACGCATCAATATCAGCCTTAGAAGCAATATTCGAGGGAACATAAGCTGCACTAGTAGCAACATCAAGAATATATTTGGAACGAAAAATAAAGGTAATATCCATCTTCCAAGCATGGTAATTAGAACTTGTCAATTTGATTTCTAGAATTATAGTCAACATAGAGAATCAAAATTAACTAAAATACAATAGATTATATGTAAAAATGAATCTAAAAGTGCAATTTAACGTGAATGTTACTAGAGAGATTGCAAGCAAATTAATAATTAAATAAAAATTAACTGATGAAACAAATTTTTATTGCAATAATTTGAAAAATTGGTAATTGAAATATGTTTATAAGGCTAAAACGTGAAATGGGTTTAACCAAAATTAAAAAATATTAAGTAAACATTTTTTTAAAGGTTTGAACTTTTTTTGTTAACCAAATTTGAGCAAATTTGGTTATAAAGTTAAAAAAAAATCTATTTTGTTAAACAAATATGAAAATATTTTGTTAATAAAAGAACAAGAATCTAATAATTAACCTACAAAATAACCAAAAATATGAATGTTATAATGATAATCTGCAAAGGATATGATAAGAAGGAAAGGACAAAGGAACAATGTTATAGTGAGAATATGCAATAATAAGGAAAAAAAATGATATACATGTAAACTTCCACCAACATACGTTAAGAACCAAGAATGCAATTAAAGTTGTCAGAGACAGAGATAAATATTATTCCATGTAAAGAAGGAATGACCAAAGACTAATTTAATGATGACTTCCAAGGAGAGGAGTAGATAAAAAAGAAAAAGGAAAGCTAAACAAGCAGCCTGCAAAAGACATAAGATCGTAAAGAGACAATAAACATTTTTTGTAAGATGAAGGCAATGAGTTTAAGGAAAGCACGAAGAAAATGAAGAGCACATGGGGTGGAGGGAGAATGACATAGGGAGAAAAGGTAAAGAAGCAGTTCTTCTTGCACCTAGAACAATGGCAGCTAAGATACAAAGCGCATAAAGGAAATGCAGCGAAGAAGTGCTATGTGGGAAAAGTAATGTTGCACTAAAGAATGAGAAAAGGGCTACGCTAAAGTTTGAGATAAGGGTTGTGCTGAAAAATAACAAAAATAGAGGGAATATAAAGACTAACACTACCCAAAATAGCAACCAATGTACAAAATTTTGTGCAATGAAAGAGATAAACATCGAGAAAAAGCTGCGAGACCAAGGCAAGAGTGATGACTAGAAAAAAAACCTATGAGAGAGAAGCTTGGAGAAGCTACGCTAAAAGGTAATGAACATAGAATGTTCTGCAAGGAGGGAAGTGTTGTTTGATATAAATGAATGCAAAGAAAAGATGAAGCCTTGATTGCACAGGGAGAGAGCCTTGCTAAGGAATAAACCAATGAAATAAATGTTAAACAACAAAGAGATAATAAACAACCAAAGGAAATATATTAGTTTTTGTGAAAAGAATGTTATAAATAACAAATAGTAACCAAAGTTAATATCGTGTAGAGACAAATAGTTAGAAAAGAAATAAACAATAATAAAAGAAAATATGTTAGATTTCTTGTTGAATCCTACAAAATAGAACATGCAAATATGATAAAAAAAAAACCTTGCGGTTGGCTGATAGAGGGTGAAGTTAGATCTATAAATGGATAAAAGAAACTATAAATTAAAAATGGAGAAAAAAAATTGGGTTTGGTGGTGAACCGTCCAAACCCAAGAAAAATTCAAGAGCTGCAACAATGTTAGATCAAAAAAACCCACAAACACTCAAAACAAGGATTAGCTAGCTCTGATACCATGTAAGAAATATGCAAAAATTTAAAAGATCTTAGGACAGAATCTAAGTGACATTTGCAAAGTAAGTATAATACCATAACATGAAAAAAATATTATTTTCAAGAACTATTCCCAAAACCATCAAGAAGCTCCAAGATCAACACAATCAGCCAATGTTTTTGAAAGGGAAAACCTAAGAAAAACCCCTTGTGAAAATAATATCAATGAGGTGAAAAATCCTAGAGAAGGAGTGAGTAAGTGAGCAAGAAGCTCATTACAACATTGAGAGATCAAGTTTGTGAATGTGAGGAGAAGTGAGAAAATTGTGAGTAGAACTTCAAGAAGTGTGCAGAGGCATCCCTTAAATAGAGATGAGTGAAGGAGTTAGCATGTAACTTGTATGTTCTATGAATTTCACATTCGTATTAAGTGTTTGCCAAGTGTGAGAATCCTCTTAAGGAGGAATATCAAATTTTCTTATTAAAGGAAATACAAAAATGTGACATGTCCTCCCACTTGGACTAGAGGAAAAAAATAATATAGGATACCTTGGTTTATCTTTATTTATATGTACACACAACCAAGGAAATATTAATTTCTAACACTATCAAAGCTATATCATTCCCTAGAATTGATTCTTAGATCCACTCTTTAGGGGGAGTGATTCCGGGAACACACCATAACACATTTGGGTAATCAAGCACCTTGTTTCTTCTAGCATGAATATTGTAAAAATATACACCTTGTAGAGGTTGAATGTACAAAGAACGATAAGAGATATGGAACCCTTCTCCATTAATGTCAAAGGGGGACAGGTACAAGTTAAAATTTCCTACTATTTTAGGGGAATCTATGAAGAGGATATTGAGAAGATTTTATTAAGAAGGATACTTTTGGTTTGATGGATTTTGACATATTTTTCCATCAATGCCAAAGGAGGAGATTGTTGGAATTTTTTCTATTAGAGGTGTCGACATTCATGTTTTTATTATTATTGTCAACATATGTTTTAGTTGAATAATTTAGAAGTCTTAGAGAGACTAGTTATCACTAGTACAACAAAGACTGGCAGTTGTGTACAAAAACTTTATGGACTTTCAGAGCATGCGAGCATAGAGATTTATGAGGAGATGAGATGATATCTTACATCTAAGATCACTTTTCTTGATATTACTGTTGGCATAAGTTATAGTTATTTTGGTAGAACTGGTTATAGAGAAGTAGAAAAGAATTATGACATAATTGGTCTCTAAGATTTTGCGATAACTTTAATGCAAGTAGGTGTTATGATATATGAGATTGAGGCATGGTAGAAGAAATGTTGAAGAATTTTATTTGTTATTCTTCGGTCACTGGGTTCTTTGTGACATCATCTGAGGCATATGATCTTGCAAAGACCTATTTGTGGCCGAATACAGTGATGTAATATATTTAAAGGATGGAAAGCATGGATTGTGGATCTTGGAGTGTAATTGATGATTTTTATTTGATGTTTTCTTTTTTAAGGTACCCTATGTTGGTCTCCAAGTTTTGTTTTCTATTAGTGTCACACACTAAGTAATAATCAATGCACATTGGCTGGTCATCAAGGAAATCAATCCATCTCACTAAGGCCAAGAACAATGTTAGTAGTAACTCAGAGGGGGGGTGAATCAGTGGACTAAAAAATTAATCCTTAAATCAACCCTTAAAACTTATAACCATAAATTATGCCTCTAGTTATCTCCTATCCTACAAGATGAATGCCACCTTATAATTATAACTAATTACTACTTGTCGAAATCCTTTGTAAATCCTTCTTCTGTATGATTACCGATAAGCAGTCTTATATTTACCAAAACATAGTAAATATGTAGAGTATACCGATCAATCTAGAGTTGCATATGTGAAATGTAAAATAGTAAAGTAATGAAACATAAACAAATAACACATGGATTTTTAATGTGGAAACCCTATTAAGGGAAAAAATCATTGGGACCCAATACCCCAAATTTTCACTCTTCTGAAGTGAGCCCTATTAAGAGGCAACCCTGTTAAAGGTCACAAACACAATGTTAGGTGTGACCTTGTTAGAGGATTTAAAATATAGTTTGTCACCTAGTATTTGGCATCTAATGCTACCATCCTTGATCAAACACTCACTTGTCCTATCAATAGGTATCGTGCATATCCAATGCTACTTTCTATGATCAAACTTTTTGATACTCCTTGGGATGTATCTCAATTGTAGAAAACTTTTAAGTCCTGCTCGATTAAGAGACTTGATGCTTCAATTGTTAAACTGAAACATTAAAGTGATCTGTTCACACATACAACTTAATTATAGATTTTTAGATCTATTGCAAGTGCATTACCTCTCTAATAAATATAATCAATTCTGTACCTTTGCTCCATATTGTTCTACTCTGTGATGCTATCTCACTGTTTGGTGGTGTCTGCAGAATCTTAACTCTTTCCTCAGCTTGTTGATTAGGACTGAATGAAGAATTTCTTCCCTTCAAATTCTCTTTAGTGTCTTTCTTCTTTTCTCTTGTTCACCCCAAAATTTGTAATGAACTGGGTTTGTCTCTTTATAGACATGATTTCTCCTTTTCTTGGCTTTCATGATTCCTGGCGTGATCCAAAATTCTCGCCAGTTAGATTTAAAGGAAAACTCTAGTTTAAACTAAAGGATATCTTCTTTCCAACCAGACAAATCAAATTTAAATCAATTACTTATCTTTGGATTTATCTGGATGATTAAAACAATGATAAGTATTAGTTAAGTCTATCTTTAGCTCTTGACAGTTAAGCATTTTCTCATTTTTTGAACTCTCTATTCTGTCAGTCAACACTTCAGTTAGTCATCAGTGATAACTAACTATTCTATTGGTGTGACTTCAGTTGTCATTAGGATCTCCATCCTTTATCTTTTCCTTCGGGAAACACTTTAATTTTGTCCATCAGGTTACACTATGTCTTGCTCATTGGGAAACACTATAACTTTTCTCGTCGGTAATGTTGTGCATTTGCTCATCGGGTAAAATTGTGACTTTGCTCTTTTACTCTAACCATTGGTGTGCACTTCGTCTGTGTATATAATCACTTTGTGAATACTTGACTTATATGCATTGTTGATAGCATAGCCTTAGATTCATTGGTTCCTTGAAGTCTTTAGTAGTATTTCTAGGACCATACACATTATATCAAGTTGACATCAATGACAATACAATACATTAACTAATTTAATGCTTTGCATGATCATCAACTTAACATCTTAAAACATTTAATCAATTACATGTCATCAATCTCTCCCTTTGGCATTGATGGAAACATACTACATTATCATGCTATACTATTACTAATACAATATGAAATATACAGTTTCATCAAGCTTCCCTAATGTAACTATTACAAATATCTAGCTTTCGATAAGATCAAATAGCTTTGATTTGATTCTTACAAATTTCTGTCTATCTTCAATCCCTTCACTGGATAGATGTAGAATATTTCTTTCTCTGATGTGGTGTGTTCTCTTGTGTCAAACGCTTTCCCTTTGACTGTTCTCCTTTCTTTTGATGTTTCTTGTCAGTAATTCTCTCCCTTTCTGATTACATCTCTCCCTTTGGATTCTTTTATGGATATAATCTCTCCCTGAGATGATAATGGATATAATCTCTCCCTTTATCTCTATGATAATGAGATATTTCTCTCCCTTTGACAGCAATTCCAAACAAACATCTTTGCCAAACAAACTTTTGACAGTAATGCCAAATGCGTCCTTTCTATCCATAATATATTCCTTGAATTTCCCAATATATCAGGAATAACTCTGGTGCTTGGAGTAGATAAATACCTTGTAGTGTATAGATTTATCTTTGACGTCCATCTTTTTGGTCCATGTGACAATTTTTTTACCCATAAAGAATGCTCCTCCAATTGTGCTCTTTTGGTCATCAATATTTCCAGCCCAATTAGCGTCGTTAAAGATGTCAAGTTTAAATTTGCCTTCTCTTCTATACCATAATCCATAGTCCTCGGTATTCTTCAAATATCTTAGGATTATTTTCACAGTAGTAATATGTGATTCCCTGGGATTAGCATAAAATCTTTCAAATATTCCTACTACATGTGCAATATTTGGTCTAGTATGTACAACATACATGAATTTTCCAATAATTGATTTGTACAAATTATAATTTACCTCTGATGACTTGTCCTCCTTTGTTAGTTTGCATCCAGTCATCATTGGTATTCAACTGGTTTGGAATCTTTCATCTTAAATATTTTTAGCACTTCCTTGATGTACTTGGATTGTGTAATGAAAATACCTTCATCTTGTTGCATGATCTACAAACCAAGAAATAACTTGATCTCTCCAAACATAGACATCACAAATTCTTTTCTCATTTCATTTTCAAATTATTTGCATAGCATATCATTGCCTCCAAATATGATGTCAACAAAAAATATATTAGCAATCAAAATGTTAGCATCAGTATCTTCCTTCAAATAAAGATTACTGGTTTCACTAGTCCTTACAAATCCAATACTTATGAGATAGGAATGAAGTCTTTCATACCAGGCTCGGGGTGCTTGTTTCAATCCATACAAGGCATTGTGTAGTTTACATACAATTTTTCTCTTGTCTGGATCAACAAACCCTTCTGTTTGCTCAATGTATACTTCTTCTTCAATTATTCCATTTAGGAATGCAGACTTGACATCCATTTGGTATACCTTGAAGCCTTTATATGTAGCATACAAATGTAATATTCTTACTCCTTTTAGCCTAGCAACTGGTGCAAAGGTCTCTCCATAGTCAATTCCTTCTTCTTGTGCATACCCCTTACATACTAGTCTTGCTTTGTTTCTGGTGACTTCTCCATTCTCATTTAGCTTATTCCTGAATATCCATTTTGTATCGATGACATTCTTATCATCTGTTCTCGGTACAAGTTTCCATGTCTTGTTTTTCTCAATCTGCTCAATCTCTTCATTCATAGCACTTATCCATTCATCATTATCAAGTGCAGCATTGACAAATTTTGGCTCATAATCACAAATAAGACATCTTGTGTTTAGAGACTTACTTTTGGTTCTCATATCAGCCTTCTTGTCTCCTATGATATAGTTCTGTGGATGGTTCCTTTTGACATATCTGGCAAGTATAGGTTCAATTCTTTGTCTATCCTCTTGATCATCATTCTATTCTTCATCACTTGGTGCATCATTTTGAGCAATATTCTGATCATCAATATGTGCAGCCTGATGCTTGGGTGCAATGATCTATTACTCAAGAGCTCTAGATTGTTGGTAGGGTAGAGTATCACTTTCCTCATTGTAAACCAACCTATTGTAGTCGTTTGGTTCTTTTGTGCTTTCCTTTTCATTATTTTCTGCAAATTTATCTATCTTTACATTTGCAGTTTCAACAATTTTGTTAGAGGCTTTATTTAGACATTTATAAGCCTTTCTCTTGGTGGAATACCCTAGAAATATTCCCTCATCACTCTTGGAGTCAATTTTTCCATTTCTATTATCTTTTAAGATATAACATTGACTACCAAAATTTATGAAGTAACTTACATTGGGTGTATATCCATACCAAAGCTCATAAGGTGTCTTCTTGGTGTCTTTCTTCAATTTTACTTTGCTCAATGTGTAAATAGAAGTTTTGACAGCTTCTCTCTAGAAGATTAAGGGTGATCCCTTTCTCTATCATTAGTGTCCTTGCACAATCAACTATGGATCTGTTTCTTCTTTCAGCAATTCCATTTTGTTGTGGTGTTCTTGGTGCAGAGACCTATCTTTTGATTCCATGCTCAATACAAAAGTTAGTGAATTCATCTAAAAAAAATTCCCCTCTTCTATCTAATCTTAATCATTTTAGTTCCTTACCACTTTGTTTCTCAACCATTTCTTTTTACCATTTAAACAACTTGAATGTTTCTGATTTATCTTTTAGAAACATGACTATCATCATTCTAGAAAAATCATCAACAAAGAGAATAAAATATCTATCTCCATAATGGCTCTTTTTCCTCATGGGTCGACATAAATCAGTATGGAATTATTCTATAATTGCATTAGATGTATGGGTTTTTCTTTTGAAACTAGACTTTTTCATCTTACCTTTTTGACAATTCTTACACATGATGTTGTTGGGCTTAGTCATCGTCGATAAGCCTCTGACATTTTTCTTTTTTCTTATCTTTATCATGTTGTCAAAGTTCACATGACACAATATTTTGTGCCGCAACCATATGTCTTAATTTCTAGCCATCAAATAAGTGGTGTCAGTATCATTCAGATAGAATAATTTACCTTTTGTTTGCTCACTGGTACCAATCGGATTTCATGATTCATTGAAGATCTTTGCCTTCTTATTTTCAAATGCTATTCTGTGACCTGAATGATTGAACTAAGAAACACTCAATAGATTATAATTCAATCCTTTAACGCAATAATCATTTTACCATTTTATCTGGTTATTCAACATTATGGTTCCTCCACCTTCAACTGGACAAGGTGTATCATGACCCATTCTTACTAAGCCACCATTATAGTATTCAAAAGTCTCAAAAATTTTCTTATCACTGGTCATATGGTGAGTGCAGCCGCTATCTATGATCCAGACATCATTTTTACTAACTTTAGATATGAGTGTAGCTTCTACATACCTTTCTTTGTCATCATCTGAATCATCTTTTACTGCTACAAAAATTATCTTGATGTCTTCATCAGATTCAGTGTCAGTATCTTCATCTTTGCATTTTTCTAGGTAACTGGACTTCTTTCCTTTGTCATTGTACTCTCATGTATCTCTTCTTTCTAATTGTTGGTAGCTTCTGTAATCACCTCTGTCATATTTCTTTTCAAAAAATATGTTATTACTTATGTCATCTCTTCTTCTGTTACAACATCTTGCAGCAAAGTGTCCAATCTCTTAACAATTAAAACAAACAAGTGGTAATTTACCTTTGTATTTACCTTTTCCTCTCTGCATTATTCTAGCCATAAGTCCTTCAATTACATCAATATCTTCTTCTTCACTTTCACTGTGACTATCTTTTCTCATAGTGTGCTTATGACTTGATTTACTTATTTCAATAGAAGATTTGAATGCAGACTCTATGTTTGGTAAGACAATATAATCAAAGTTATTCATCTCAAATGAAATCAGTCTTCCAATAAAACTGTCTAGAGTAACATTGCTATTTTCCACTGCTCTCATTTCTTGTATAGCAGATACTCTAATAGCATAAGTAGGAAATAAGGTTCTTAGAATTTTACTTACCACTGTATCTTCTTCTAGTACACCTCCAACTCCTCAAATAGCATTGACTACCTCTTTGATTCTTGTGTTGTACTGTGTGATGTTTTCACCTTCTTTCATTTAGAGTTCATCAAACTTTCATCTAAGGCTTTCTCCCTTGGCTCTCAAAACATTCTTGTCACCACCATGTACAAGAACCAATTTGTCCCACATCTACTTTGCAGTCTTGTAGGTTTTGACATCTTCAAATTCAGCATCGGAGAGTAAGGAAGAAAGTTCTATCATCATGCAGTTGTGCTCATGCTTTTCTCTAAATTGTTCAACTGTGGGTGCTCATGTGGGCAACACATATTCAGAATCTAAGTATTGAGTAACGTCATTACCAATACCTAATAAGTGTAGTCTTATTCTACTCTGTCATGAAGAAAAATTGTCTTTTTTCAACTTGGGCACATCTCATCTGTTCATCTTGTGATCTTTAGTTTAGGTCTTGAAACCTTCCTTCTAAGAACACAAGCTCTGATACCAATTTTTAGTAATAACTGAGATGGGGGTGAATTAGTGGCCTCAAAAATTAATCCTTAAATCAACCCTTAAAACTTATAACCACAAATTATTCCTCTAGTTATCTTCTTTCCTAAAAGATGAATGCCTCCTTATACTTATAACAAATTACTACTTGTCGGAATGATTTGTAAATCCTTCTTTTGTATGATTACCGATAAGTAGTCTTATATTTACCGAAACATAGTAAATATGTAGATTATACCGATCAATCCAGAATTGCATATGTGAAATGTAAACCAAAAAAAGTAATGAAACATAAACACATAACAAATGGATTTTTAATGTGGAAACCCTGTTAAGGGAAAAACCACTGGGATTGGTACCCCAAATTTTCACTCTTCTGAAGTGAGCCTTGTTAAGAGCCAATCCTGTTAGAGGTTACAAACACACTATTAGGTGTGACCTTGTTAGAGTATTTCAAAGATAGTTTGTCACCTAGTATCTGACATCTAATGCTACCATCCTTGGTCAAACACTCACTTGGCCTATTTTTAGGTATCGGGCATATCCAATGCTACTTTCTATGATCAAACTTTTTGATACTCCTTGGGATGTATCTCAATTGTAGAAGACTTTTAAGTCCTTCTTGATTAAGAGACTTGATGCTTCAATGGTTAAACTAAAACATTAAACTGATCTGTTCACACATACAACTTAATTACAAATTTTTTGATCTATTGTAAGTGCATTACCTCTGTGATCAATATAATAAATTCTATACCTTTGATCTACATTGTTCTGCTCTGTGATGTTGTCTCACTATTCATTAGTGTCTACAGAATCTTAGCTCTTTCCTCAGCTTGTTGATCAGGACTGAATGAAGACTTTCTTCTCCTTCAGATTCTCTTTACCATCTTTCCTCTTTTCTCTTGTTCACCCCACAATTCATAAAGAATTGGGTTTGTCTCTTTATAGATATGATTTCTCCTTTTCTTGGATTTCTTGATTCTTGGCATGATCCACAACTCTCGCCACTTAGATTTAAAGAAAAACTCTAGTTTAATATCAAGGAGATCTTTCTACCAACTGGACAAATCAGCTTTAAATCAATTACTTATCTTCGACTTTATCTTGAGGATTAAAACAATGATAAGTATTAGTTAAGTCTATCTTTAGCTCTTGACAACTAAGCATTTTGTCATTTTTTGAACTCTCTATTCTGTCGATCAACACTTCAGTTAGTCGTCGGTGATAACTGACTGTTCTGTTAGTGTGAATTTGGTTTTTATTGGGATCTTTGTCCTTTATCTCTCCATTGGGAAACACTTTAATTCTGTCTGTTGGGTTACACTGTGTTTTTCTCATCAGGAAAAACTATAACTTTTCTCATTGGTAATGCTGTGCATTTACTCATCGGCTAACACTATGAATTTTCTCTTTTACTCTGACCATCGATGTGCACTCCATCGATGTATACAGTCACTTTGTGAATATTTGACTTATATGCATTACTAATAGCATAGCCTTTGATTCATTAGTTCCTTGAAGGCTTTAGCAATATTTCCATGACCATACATATTATATCAAGTTGATATCAATGAAAATACAATACATTAACTGATTTAATGTCTTGCATGATCATCAACTTAACATCTTCAAACATTTAATCAGTTACATGTCATCAACCAAGCACTAGTTATTACCAAGAATGAAAGAGGTCATCGAGTACTCAATAGTTTTTGAGAAGAATGATTTTCATGTTGCATATAAAATTTAGTGTCGAGTGAAAATATATGGTTATGCCGAGCGAGACAATATTGACTGAGGACCAGAGTTTACTTATGTCGAGTAAGAGTTTTTGTATATGTGTTTTGAATGACACAAACAAAAAGGTAAACTATTTTGACCGACTTATATGAATCATTTAATGATCATTTAATTTTATTTAATGCATTAATTACATGTTATTTTTATGATTGTGGATCCCTATGCAAGCCATACAACCAATCAAAATTAGGGATGCCTAAGCAAAAAAAGGTGATGAATCTAGATTGTTGATCTTTACCTGGATGTTTCATCACTGATCTATATATGGGATGCTTCAAACCATGATTAGAGAGGGTGAGAAAATATATGTTTGGATTTAGATGTGAAAAGAAAAGATCAAATGTATATGCATGTTGTGCATATTTCAAGCAATGACCAGGCAGAGTGACTGAGCAGAGTAGTGAAGAGAAGAACATAGAAAAATCAAATTGAGAGGTCAGTTAAGAGTTGGAAATAGGAGATCTATTATCATCATTTGTAGTGCCAATCTAAGGATCAGGTAATAATACATTCTAGCAAGCGAATCAGGGTAAATATCTTAACAGAGTGGTCCTAACAGTCCTTTTGTAAATCTCTTAACCAAGTGCTTACTTAGTTGTAAGTTTTAAATCCTTTATCAAGGTAGATTGTATAATTTTGAAAGCTCTTAACATGAAAGACCCCGCATAGGGTAGATCATCAGAAGAGATAAAAAAATTTAGCCCCAATAGGCACACTTTATTACTGCAGTAGTGAAGCTTTGTTGGTGTCATTTGCACCCCAATTTTACCTTCAAGGGATTCTGCGTTACCAAATCTTTGTGTTATGTTTTCATTACAGATATGATTTGATGATTAGATCTATTACAACATTTCAGTTTATGTTTATGAATATATGGTTGAATCATTTTGTTTTAGAAGTGTGAAATTTTTATAGGTTTGATTCACCCCTCCCCGCTCTTTGTTATTTATTTCCCATATTAGACTTCCAACAATTGGTATCAGAGCATTGTTCTCTTAGAAGAAGTCTAACCAATTGAGATTAAAGATCTTGGAAATGGAGGTTTATAAGTTGGGAAAGGTAATTGAGAATCAAAAGATTAACATCCAGCTGGTACTGTAGAATCTTTATATGGCAAGAGAAGAATTAAGGAAAACCTTAAAAGCTAGAAAAGAATTGGCAACTTAGCTGAATGACACTTCATATAAAGAAGAAGACATTGAAGGTCTATTTTAGAATGAGGATTCCAAATAAAGTAATGGAGAAGTTGCATAATAACAACACACTGAAAGAACGAATCAAAAGTCTGAAGATAGAACAAGAAACTCTATCAGTAACACTATGTGAGATGATTAATCAAAAGAAGAACTTTGAGGAAGACAAGATAATGGTAGAAGAAGACAAGAGACACATGGCTACCACACTTGATGAAAGGACAAGTGATGTAAAAAATCTCACAAATAGTTAGATGGACATGGTCAACTGACCTTTTTTAGAAAATCAAGAGATAAACTGAAAGGACATTGAAATTACATATATGAGATCTGAGAACACTCAACTGAAAAATGAGTTGAGATCTGAAAGAGAACTCATTAAGAGAATAAACAAACTGAATGAATCCTTGAGATACTTTGAGGAACTAATGAGATCACCAAGGAGGAATAGGGACTTGTACATACTGAGCACCAATCCTCCACTAAAGAAAGAGAATCATCAAAGAGTGGAGAACTGAGAAATGCAAAGCTAAAGAACAACAAACCTACATGTTATCATTGTGAGAAACCAGGCAACACAAAAAACCTTTGCTGAAGAAAGAATGGTAAATCCAATCCTAAACACAATTTTAATGGATATTGTCTTAACTATAAAAAGAATGGACATCAGACACATGAATGCATGTCAAAGACTAGAAATACACCTAATTCAACTGGATTCCAAGGATATTGCTACAATTTCTAGAAGTTTGGTTATAGAACTCAGGGTAAAAGCATAATAATTTGTCACCCTTTTACAAAGGAAAAGGACAACACCAAAACTGTAAAAACTTCAAGGGCATAAAATTCACATTTCTGTTGAGAATTTGTAGATGATGTAAACTAATGAAATGTGTGAAATAGGCTGAATTATATGCCTATAATTTTTTTAAAAAAAATTGAACCAAAATTAATATGTGTTTTGAAATTTTAAGGTCTATTTTTCATTTCGTGAAAAATACTGTAAATCAGGGAGTTTACTTCCGGCCAAATAATTATAAGTAAAACATTAGTTTTTCCTCCAATTTAAGAATATGTTTTAGATGACATGTATAGCTAGTGCCCAAAAAAAGAAACAAGTGTTTTTGATGTATACTTTTCCCGTTATAAGTATTCAAAGTCGAACTTAGTTGAAATCAACCATTTTTGTCTCCCGCCATTTTTCCCCTATCAAAACTATACCAAAAACCAAATAAATTACATATTATTGAACAAGTCTCTCCTCTCTAGTGTTATATATGATTTTAAATTTTTTTTGAATTGATTTAGTATTTTTTTATATTATCTGAATCAACGAATTCCAAAAGCTTTAATAACCTACATGCATCTTTTAACAATTTTGTTAAATGTTATGTAGTCAAAACAATATAAAAATTATATGTCAAGAATCATAGTTCTGAGATCTACAAAAGGGTACTTTTAGTTTTTTGACATTGTTAAGTTTCAATAGAGAAAAAACTAGTAGAAGTGAGCACTTTCTGATTTGGTGTGTTTTTGGAGGTTTGGTTGCCAAGATGGCATGCCACATAGGATGACTCAGCCGAATAGAACTTGACCGAGTACTACTCAGCTGAGGGTAACTCAGCCGAGTCTAAGTAAGTGGTCAGCCACCCGCGAGCGGTCACTTGGGTGAACAACCCTTTTATTTTCAAAGGTTTATATAAAATTTGTTTTTAAAAAAAAAAAATATCAATTGCGAATTTAAATACTTATTTCATAATATATAAAGTTTTTTGAGAAAGTGAAGAAGGCATTTTGTGACTACAGGAAGCGAAGAAGGCATTTTTCATAAAGAAGGATTCTGAAAGAAAAATAAATTTTTTGCTTCCATTTGAGCAATGGGAAATAAAAGGACTAGAACAAGGAAATATGATCGTAAAAGGAATGAACAAATGAAAGGTCATACGAAACTTTTTGAAGAGCAACCGGTCAATATTGAAGAAGAACCTATCAATGTTGAAGAAGAACCTATTGATGTTGAAGAAGGTGCAACTCAACTAGGGGAGGATATTGGTAGTAGTCGACGTATGCGTATTTATCCTACAATGCAAAATTTGATGGAGATGAATGAGGATTC
>MU227187.1:566767-588321 GCA_018584345.1 Thuja plicata | reverse complement strand
TATATATATGTGTATATGTATATATATATATGTATATATATATATATATATGTATATATATATATAATGATTATTTTAATTATGCATATATAACTATATATATATATATATATATAAATGTATATAATAATAATGTACATTATTATTATTATTATATATAGTTATATTATATATGTAAAGTTAAAGTAATTCAAATATTATTATATCACATATATCGAGCAAACCAATCAAATATTGTTTTATTTAAAACACCGACTTTAATATCCACAGTATGTTAAGAGCTTTGGAGATCGACATTAAAATGTTGATGGGCATGTAAGTTAATATAAAAAGCCATGTCCACGATGGATGTGACTCCTCATGGAGTCATGTCCATCTTGGTCGTGACTCTCCAAACTACGCTGCAAACCTATTAATACCGTCGACTGTTGTAATCTGAAAAATGAAACATACATTACAACAGTCTCAGTTATTCAGATAGTTACACATTCTCCACTTAGCATTATATATAATGAGATACAATATATTGCAATACATATTATTACATATAATATATATGCAGTGATTATAAAGTTATATATAATAGATTAAGATTATATATATATATATATCAAAATTTGAAAGTGAATCTCAAACATATTATCTGATCTAAGTTTAACAAAAATTGATAAGGCAAAGATAGAATATGAAATGATAGATATGTTAGTGTCATACAAGATGACACTATCAGAAATTGGGAATCTAGTCACTGATGAAATAGAAAATAATATTGATGAGATATGGCAACATGCCATTGTGACAGAGAGGCAGATTAGAGAAGGAGCATTAGCTCAAATTATGTTTGACTTGATGAAGAAGCAGAGAGAAAAATTCATGGACCAATATAGGAATGAATTTTTTCCTAATTTGAGAGCTTAGTCTATACTGAAGAATGATTTTGAAGGAGTTGTACAAAAAATCCAAAGGATATGGAATATTATCTTTGGATTGATAGTGGACAAGAACAAAGATGAAAGCACATCAAAACAGGTTGAGCTTGACAATAAAGAAGATATTGATGAACCTGATAATGAAATAAATAATAATGTTGAGGATGAAATGAGTGATAATGTTGAGGATGAGATGAAGGATAAGGTTGAGGATGAGAAAATTGAGGATTTGACAATTGATGAGGTTACACAAGGTTTGAATTCTGAGGAACAGGGTAAAGAAATACTCATAATTCCAGATTCGCCTACTGAGGAAAGCCTATAATTCATTGAAGAAGGAGGTAAAGGAAAAGAAGATCAATTAGATGAGTATGCATCATATATCTCTAAATCACATGAAGGAGACACTGAGGAGACTTAGATTCTTGAGACTAAGGAGAAACATGAATTTAAGAAGTAAGAGGCCATTCAAGCCTTAGTGCAGTTACCCAATGTTACACCTCTTGTGCATAATGAGCTCAAGAGTGTTAAAACAGCTAAAAAAAAGATAATAATTACTCAAAAGGAGTTAGTTCCAACTAGACGTGGTCCCAGTATCTTGAAAGCCAAATAGAGATCGAGTAGCATCGTACCAGAGACCAAGAAGAAGAAGTGACATAAGAAGAAAAAGGACAAGTCTCTAAGCACTGAAGTGACATTTGATGAAGTTATGGTAATTCCAAAGGTAAGAAGAATTTTTCAAAAGGTGAGAAATGATGATATCGATGCAAATGAGAAAATCATGCAATGATCTAAGAGAAAGTTTGAGACCAAAGAGCTTGAGAAATTTGGAGAAAAGCTTACTGAGAAGTAGGTGGCACTTTCTGATCTTGTAAGAAACCTAGAAGAAGTCATAGAAAATGTTCTGTCTTTGTACAAACAACTTTATGATACATAATTATTTACATAGGAGAATCAACAGCTTATTGAGAAGCTACAATCAGATTTTAAGTCAACGGGACACTCACTAAGCATGGATGCAAGTTCCAGCTCTATTCATTTTAATAGGTTGACTCATGCCCAAGGGAGACTAGATGATCTTATGGATAATGATGGAAGAATACATACAAATTGATTTTGATTTAGACTATGTTGATACCCCATTTGGAGGTCATGTAAAAAAAGGTGAAAGCAGCAAAGGAACTAGAACAGAAAGATCCACCTCTTATAATTGTAGAGAGTTTGATTGATCTAATTTTTGAGGTAGAAATGAAGTTCCAGGTTTTGGAATCTGTTAGAAGAAGTTGGGATAATGCATTGGCAATGATCCTACAGATTCACAAGCCATTTTTGGACAAGTATGGTCTGACCCCTAGAACCCCAACGGACAAGAGTGACAAAAATAAGGGGGAAAAGTAATGAGATACAATCAAGGGGAAATAAGGAGAAATAAGTATAAGGAATAATATTTTTTGTATTATGAGCATATGTTGTATATGTAGTGAAGTCCTTATGAAGACCGAGTCAGAATCCTAGGGGGAGTTCTAAGTCTATTTGATTTTTATTTTTGTAAAGGACTGAAATGTCATGACAGTGTTTTTCCACTAATCTCAAAGGGGGAGATTATAGATCTCCATGTTTTGTTGTCTATTAGTGTCACACTTAATCATAATCAAGAGAATTTGGTCGGTCATCATTGTGACTGAACCATCTCACTAAGGCCAATACCAAGTAGTAGTTACTACAGAGAAAGACAGAGGTCGTCGAGTATTCAATAGTTGTCAAGAAGAATGATTATCGAGTTGCATAGAAGAGTTAGTGCCGAGTGACAACATATGGTTATGCCGAGTGATATAGTATTGACCGAGGACCAGAGTTAACTTATGTCAATTAAGCCATTTTTGTATATGTGTTTGGAATGGCACAAACACCAAGGTAAACCATTTTGGCTGACTTATATGAATCATTTAATGATCATTTACTATTATTTCATGCATTAATTACATGTTATTTTTATGATCATGGATACCTATGTAGGACATGCAACCAATCAAAATTAGGGATGCCTAAGAGGAAAAAGGTGATGAATCTAGATTTTTGATCTTGATCTGGATGTTTCATCACTGATCTATATATGGGATGCTTCAAACCCTAATTAGAGAGAGTGATAAAATATATGTTTTAATGTAGATGTGAAGAGCAGAGATCAGATGTATATGCATTTTGTGCATATCAGAAGCATTGACCAGACAGAGTGACTGAGTAGAGGAGTGAAGAGAAGAACATAGATAAAACATATTGAGAGATTAGTTAAGAGTTGGAAAGAGGAGATCTGTTATCAGCATTTGTAGTGTAGACCAAAGGATCAGGTAATGATACATTCTAGCAAGTGAATTAGGGAAAATATCTTAACATAGTGGTCCTAATAGGCCTTTGTAAATATCTTAACCGAGTGCTTACTTAGTTATAAGTTTTAAATCCTTTATCAAGGTAGATTTTATAAGTCGGAAAGCTCTTAATAGGGAAGACCCCTCACAAGGTATATCATCAGAAGTTATCAAAATTTGTATCCCTAACAAACACACTTTATTACTATAGTAGTGAAGATTTGTGGGTGTCATCTCCACCCCAGTTTTACCTTCAAGGGTTTATGGGTTACTAAATATTTGTGTTATGTGTTCATTATGGATATGATTAGATGATTAGATCTATTACAACATTTTTGTTTATTTTTATGAATACATGGTTGAATCAGTTTGTTTTGGAAGTGTGAAAGTTTTATAGATATTATTCACCCCCCCCCATAGTTATTGATTTCCCATATTAGACTTCTAACACTGTGTGTATCTTATCAAGGGTCTATACACTTACTTATGTATTGGGGATTTCCCAAATGGCCGACCTAATTTCTTATTATAACTTTTACAAATGATATTTTTTTCTTCATGAGGTAATGGAGAAGAATGATGTGGAGGCTGTGAGCTTGTAATTAGGATATCTACTAGATGTAGAGAAAATATATTAATTGTGATAAACTTCATTTGAACTGTTTAGGAAAAGAAAGTTTCTATCAATCAGTTCAATAGTTATTGTATACTTCTATATTTGTACTTTGGACAGTGAGTCCAGAAGGTGGATTTAACCTTCTCATTTGTGTAGTGAGCCTCTTATTTATCTTCACTCCTAACAATTTATGTCCTTTAACATGGACTATGTATTGCATGTAACAATCAGCTCCTAACTATGGTAGATATCTTAATAGGGATACAATACTTTCAGTGCATTATTTGTGGGTGCTAATTCCCACTGGGGTTTGTCCCTTAACAAGATTTCCTTGGAAAAAATTGCTTGTGTTATGGAGTTTCTTTTGATGTGTTTAGATTTGCATTTTATAATTGGTTTATAAGTTTAAAGTTTAATTATTTGGTACACAGTTGATTCACCCCACTCTTAGTTGTATTGGTGGACTATTATTGCTTAAAATATGATGGTGTATGATGAGGTATGGGTGGAATGAGAAATAAGTTAGAGAATTGTGCTAATTGGAAATATTTTGGAATAACATATGGTATCACATAGTTTTGTGTTTGGTTTATAATTACTCCTTGATATTTAATCATATTGTGTTGTAAGGAAGTTAGCCTTCTTGTAATTGTGTTTGAGTAGTGAGATATAGTAAGTGTGTTTTAATACATGTGCATTCCCCTTTTGTAATACTCATAAGAGGGTTCGATATTAATTATTGAGTGTACTCATCTTGTGGGTTCCATCCCTGCCATGGGTTTTCCCCTAATAGGGTTTCCATGTCAAAAATATTTTTGTTATGTGTTGCTCTTGCGTTGAGATCTTCCTTTCATGTTTTTCATTTAGATATGAGATTACAGTTTTATGAGATTGTGACACAACTAATTCTTCCCCACCATGCCTCTTAGTTATGTGTGTGTTTCTTAAGGTCTAAAAATTGGTATCAAAATTTCCTAAATCTTCATCCCTCTTAATGTAACATTTTCTTCTAAATATTTTGGAATACTTCAAAGTAGGAATATGACCATACCAAATTTCATAAGGAGTCTTACCAATACCATGCTTGATTTGAGCTCGGTCCAGTGTAGAAATAGAAGTGCTAACAAATTATCTCCAATATATCTGTGAAATGTTACATTTAATCATCATTGTCCTTGTAGTGTCAAGAATTGATATGTTCCTTCACATCAAGTATTTTCATTTCTCATTCTAAGTATGTGAAATAATAATTTGTGGGTGCTAATTCCCACCAGGTTTTTTCCCTTAACATGATTTACTTGACAAAAATTGCTTGTGTTATGGAGTTTCTTTTGATGTGTTCAGATTTGCATTTAATAATTGGTTTATAAGTTTGAAGTTTAATTATTTGGCACACAACTGATTCTCCCCACTCTTAGTTGCATTGGTGGACTATTATTGCTAAAAATATGATGGTGTATGATGAGGTATGAGTGGAATCAGAAATAAGTTAGAGATTTATGCACTTAATTGGAAATATTTTGGCATAACATATTCTATCACATAGTTTGTGTTTTTGGGTTATAATTCCTCCTTGATCTTTAATCATATTGTGTTGTAAGGAAGTGAGCCTTCTCGTAATTGTGTTTGAGCAGTGAGATCTAGGAAGTGTGTTTGAATGCATGTGCATTCCAATTTTGTAATACTCATAAGAGGGTTCAATATTAATTACTAAGTGTACTCATCTTGTGTGTTCTATCCCCGCCATGGGTTTTCCCCTAATAGGGTTTCCATGTCAAAAATATTTTTGTTATGTGTTGTTATTGCGTTGAGATCTTCCTTTCATGTTTATCATTTAGATTTCAGATTACACTTTTATGAGATTGTGACACAACTGATTCTTCCCCACCACACCTCTTTGTTGTGTGTGTGTTTCTTAAGGTCAAAAAATTAGTATCAAAATTTCCTAAATCTTCATGCCTCTTCATGTCACTGTTACCCTAAATTACAGCATACAACAAGATAACTACAAATAGGAAAAGATTGCATTTTTAGGAGTCTAATTAATACTATCCTTCAGATATTATTGATTAACATTTCATTGTTACATTAATTATCAAGTATCATCATTGTACACTGAGTATTTGTCACATTCTAGAATTTCAAGAAAACTTATAACTGATCAATTACATTGTGCATTCAAAGTGAGTGTAGTATAAAAGTGTCTTTTCATATTTCACTCTTCATGTCAAGAAAAAGAGTACATTTGTAGAATAGAAATCATGATAGAAGTATGGAGTAGCGGTCCCATGCATTTCCTAGTGGTTTGTTGATGCTTGATGGTTGTCTGTTAGGTCCTAGGTCTCCAAGTCCTGGTCTTTATCTTCATTTAGGTCTGTAGGGTTTTCACCTACATTATGAGAGAGAAAAGAGGTGTCAAATCTAGTAGGATCTAAGAAATACATCAAACACAAACAACATACAATCAATTCTTCTAATACTGCATATCAATCTGATAAAATCAATGTAACAAGAATACATGCATCCACAATATCTGAAACATAGTATTAAAGGGACTTGTTCTAAACATGAAACCTTTTTCTCTTTATGGTCACTTTGATGGATGTTATTCTTGTCTTTATAACCAGATATTTGAATGAAAGGGATTTAGTATTCCTATCTGAGAAACCTTTTTCAGAATTTGATCAACTTGTTAATTCAACAAACACAAATAAACCAACCAACATTCATGAATGAATGTCATCCTGGATGACACTCAACCACAAAAATTAATTGACTCATTTTATCTGCTGACCTAACAGATTGATTGGTGATATGTGTGAAAAAGGTGATCATATGACTGAGTGCAGATAGAAAGAGGAAATACAGAAGTAGAAAAGGATCTATGATGCTACAGGAGACACATGAGAAAGGAGGTTTTCTTAATGGACTGAATATGCAGAAGTGGAATGATGAGATCTTCTCTTTGCGAATGGGAAATAAAAGAAATGTTGTTACAGTGAGTACACAAATGTAGAAAAGGCATAATGGTTTCTCTTGAGAAAATCACTAAATTCATGCCTAGTATTATTATCATTTCTATGTTAAGAGCTACTACTACTATGTTTTTTAAAAAAGTTGGATTTGCAAAGTAAAAAGAAGCATAAAAAGAAATGACAATTATTTGAAAGCTGCAAAAAGAGAAAAAAGAACAACGATTTCAATAACAGTAGGTTGGTGTGCTTTCATAAAATGAACATTCATAGAAGACAGTTACATTATGGACAAAACAACTGGGAATATTCATCATCCAAAGAATTTTGTGATAGTTCATGATCCCAAAAAAGTTCTCATGCCTCCAAATAAAATTTCAAGAGATGTCTTTATGTAGGGTATTTAGATAGATACATCTTATTCTGGTATAATGTTCATCATGCACAATGCAAGGGAGACATACATAAAAATGGAGTATTCATGTTTTCAGGGTTCTTGTTATGAAGATTATCCATGGGAGTCACGAGCCCGTGCTCGAACCCCATGGGTAGTCTCTTATATGCTGATTAAATAATAGTGTATTTTCACACTAGAAGGAACAACACTTTTACATTGTTCTAACCATGACATGTTTTGATAAATTTTGCTCACTGTTTCACCAGTGAATTTGAATGTTGTTTATTTTATCTAATTGCTGAAGGGAAAAACCTTTATTTTTTTTGAAAGATAGAATAACAAAAGAAAAGTTCAGTTTGCAGAGATGAACATTTTTGTCCTCATGACAATATTATTGTGTTTGAAAAACATTAAGTGGAGTGCATTTGTATACAGACAGGATAGCCATGCAAGAGAACCTGATTTCACATCAAATATACACCTGTTAGAGATCAACTTAATATCTATGTGGGTATATGTTTTCATTGTTTCTTTTGACATTAATAAAGTACAGAGAGCAATAATGAAGGAAACAACAAGTAAAAAATAGAAGGTAACTCTGAGTATGTTTAGGGTGGAAAAAGAAGTGATGAAAGCACATGCTAAAGTTTTGAAGTAAGAAAACAATTACTACAACATACAGAGCACTAATATCAAAACACCTCAAGTTGCTACCAGAGATTTTTATTTTAAATAACTCATAAAAATGAAGTTGTTGAAACTAAAAGTTACGCATCTGGAATGCATTTAAAATGCAGAAGTAATAAGAAAATACTAAATGCAACTTATCTGAAGAAAAGAGGAAAAGAAGACCGAGTTTGAGATGCAGATTACAAGCCAAGTCTCATGGGTTACAACAAAGGAGATGAAGCCCGAGGTTTTAAAAAAAAGATCAATAGAGAAATTCATGACCTCTTCAAGTGTAAGTTCACCATAGACTGGGGATGAGTATAAAACTGTGGAGCTAAGATGCCTAGTTTTTAGTTTGACTTCCATGGATTCCTCTACACCTCTCAACCACATCTCAGATTCACTCCAAGCTTACAGTGGGTGTGAAACTTCAAAATTCAAGTCCCAGTTCAATGCAAATAGACAGCACCATCCATTATGGCTTCTAAACATCTAGAGCCCAAGCTCTACCAGCTACCCTGCAAGTGTCCCACACATTGGAGGCCATGGCTCATAACTCATAGTTGACAGAGCCTGAGCTTTTGAATTCAAAGTTCAACCAAATAAACTCCAAAAACTCCAATAGAATCCACAAAATGTGCCATATGTTATGGCAGAGCAAGTTCAAACCCACGGTTTCCCACAGAGCCTGAGAAGCCTGAGCTTCTCAACATACTCCAAGAGAAAATGCAGTGCCATTGATTATGGCTTCCCAACTCCAGTTCAAACAAGCATGGTGGTGCCATGGAGAAGAAAACCCTAGATGCAAATAAAATCGATAAACACTATGCATTGTGTTTTACCCAATTTTGAAGTCCACTGACCAATAGAGTAAATGCTATGACAGTTCCCAGTGCATCGACATTCCCTCCATAGTGCCATGGCAGTACTTTTCATGCCATGAAAACAAATTTACATCTTCTCAATGATCTATTTAGGTCAATTATTAGATGTTCTCAAGCATTGAGCTCAAGTTATATCAACTTGGTTATACCATGGTTGGATGATATAAAGTCAGGGTTTGAATCTTTGTTTCCGACTTAGTGGAGTTAGGGTTTCCTATGGTGTCAGGTTATGGTTGGGGTTGTATGTCTTTAGATTTTATGTATTCAGATGTTATGTAATAAAGTTGGTGGGTATATAAAAGGGATGTATTTTTATTACCAACTTTGCAGGGGCTAAACTTAGGGTTTGATTTAGGGCACTTGTTAAGCCATATAGTTTAGTATCTTGCTATTATGGAGGGATTTTTTGGGGGAAATATTTTCAAAAAAAATTAAGCCATGTGGGCTTATAGTGGATCCTTTGCTTCATGTTTAGGGGTTCAAGATTTTAGAGAGAAGAGATTTTATTGAACTTCTTGTTCCTATAGCTACCTTTTTATGCTTTTGTATCCATTGTTATTTCTTGTTTGTGATATCAATTTTGTGCAAGAGGATGCTTGTATTCCTTGCCATTATTTTGAGATTCATTCATGTAACTGCACACAGATTTTGAGAAGAATATAGTTGACCCATTTTTCATACATCTTGTGGTGATCATTTGTTCAAATCCTATTCAATTTTTTGCATTCAAGTGTAATACATCTGTAGCATGGATTAGTGGATTATATCGATTCCTATTCTAGATTACAGATTATAAGCCTTTTTGCAGAATATGCATGTTGTTGATAGTAAGATTGCTATTTGTGGTTAAACCCTAGTAGTGACTATCAAATTAGCCTATGTATTGGATAGTGAGTGATATTGTAGAGATAATTAGGGCATGTTAATTGAATGTCAATTTGAGGCTTTGAGAGATCTGAATCTTATTTGTTGTATCACCTTCCAATATTTATCCATACAATTTTAGTTAGAATTTCTCCCTTTCCTTCCAAAAATCAGGAGAAGATGGTATAAAATTGATACCCAAATTCAATAGGAACCAACCTAGAATCTGGAGACTCCTCAATCATAGTCCACCCAAAGCTAGAGAAGGTTTCCATTGTTAGGATAGAATACCTATAAAGCCCCAATGCCTAATTTGTGGTGGTAATTCTAAACCTCAACAGTTTTTGGCACACCAGGTGGGACCTTTGTGATACATGAACTGAATCAAAACAAGGAGTGGAAAAGACTTTGAGTATTTACAGTTATCACATACTAGGAGAGGAATAACTTTACAGAGAGAGCCTAGAGGTTCAAAAGAGATATCCTTCTAGCTAGTAGCAAGTGGTAGGAAGCAAGGAAGACCATGGAAAAGAAGATCCGAGAGAATTTAAGCTCCTCCCACTTACTACACTGATTTACCAAATTCTGATCAAGAATCTTTAGAAAGTCCTCCAACACTTCAATTTCAAGTTGTTCTTGAGCCATCATCAGAAGAGGAACTACCTGAAGTTGCAGATCTCACTTCAGCAACACCAACAATGGCTAGAAGATTTCCTTTTGTTCCATTTGATCAAGGTAGTCCTCTAAGGATTGCAAATCACAACAACATACCATTGGCAGTGTTAAAGGGATTGCCATCTTTCATAGGAAAAGAAGAAACAATATTCATTGAGCAGATCAGAGATATTGCTTCTCTTTACAATGTCCATCACATCACAGAGGAGGATGTGGCTTTGAAGCTACTAGCTGCATCATTGAAGGGAAAAGCATTGGAATGGTTCTAAACTCTCCAAGTTGGATCTATTGCTACATGGGATGCATTAGATGAGGGATTATATAAGTTTTTTGAAGATAAATCTAACAATATTTCTTTGGTAGAAAAACTGACTACTATCAAAAGGGCTCCACAGGAAGAGACGAGTGATTTCAATCTTAGATTTCAGAAGACTTGGAATAGGATTCTAGACATGGTAAGACCTTCTACTGAATATGCATTTTTGTACTTTCTTAAAATCCTGAATAGTGATATTTCAATAATGATCGAATCCATAGGGGGAAATTCTTTACCTCAAGCTTTTGATATTGCAATAAGGGGAGAGAATAGTCTCATTCAAGCGGGAAAGATAGATCCTAGGCCACCCATTCCCTGTTTTCCTAACATCCAATCCAATATACCATTATTTGTTCCACCTTTGGCCTCATTGCCAACTCATAAGAGTGAAGAAATAATGCTTTTTATGTCTTCTAATGAGTTGAAAGGTATAAAAGATAGCCAACAAAAGATTGAGAGCTTATTACAAACCTTTGGAAATGAGGTAGTGAACCTGAAAAGGAAGCAACCTCAAGGCAATCCAATAGCCCATAATCAAAATCAGTTTTCTATTTCTTCATCCCAGCAGCCTACTCAACCCACTTACCAAAGCGGCAAGCAACAATACCAAGGAAGTAACACTGCAAATAGGCAAAATTGGAATCAAAGGCCTTATAGACCTTACAATATTGCACCTCTTAATATTGTTAGGGATATTGTTCCTAACCAAAATAATATTGCTGCTAATTTTGAATGGCATTTTCCTTGTAATGAACTCCACAATCAATCCACACATGCTAATGGAGTGCTTAATCAAGCCCTAATGGTTCAAAATGAAATTGATTCAAAACCTACTGTATATACTGAAGAGACTCAACAACACCCTAATCTGACTACTCCAGACACTACATTTCTGAATTGGCAAGAGGAAGAGTTCTATGGAGTAAATGATGATTCACCTGTATCAACAAACACAAGAGCCAAGAAGAGAGCTCTAGAATCAAAGAAATCAGCTGCTAGGTTTTCTGCCACAACTCAATCACCACTCATTCCTTGAGTTTCTATTCTAAAGGGGCCCTCTACTCTCGCAAACAAAGAAACACAAAATCAGAGGCAAACAGATCAGACCATTGGTAAATCACCTCAAAAGGTACAATTTTTTGTTCCCTATAATATTGTTGATAATATGAAGAAGGTGAATGTTTCTATTTCTATGTAGGATTCATTAGCCATTCCAAGACAAGCTGATTTATCAAAGGAAGAGTTGTCAAAAGGGATAGCAAGTTCATAGCAAGTTGTACATTATCCTCCTAGAGTGGTTATGGTCAATTCAGAGCCTTCAATAGTTCATGATGAAGTGGTTAAAAGAGAAAATAAGATTGGTAAAGTGCAAAAGCCAGTAACACAAGTGAGTAAAAATACTACAGATTTGAAGCAATCAACAATACCAGTTGAAAGAAAGTCAGCAAATATGCAGAACATGATAGAAAAGGAAGGTAAGAAATCTACAAATGTTAAGCCTCCTCCTTTTTATGTTGCTTTAATTATTGGAAACAAATTAGTGCATAATTGTATGGTGGACAGTGGTGCAACCAACATTGTCATGCCAAAGAAGATAGTTGATTTGTTGGATTTAAAGTATGAACCCTTTGAGAAAGGAGTTGTCCAGCTAGATGGTTCTTCAATTAAGACCATAGGTTTTGTTAAAAATGCAAGTTTGACCTCACACTCATGTCCAAACTTCTCCATTTCCCAAGATATTTTTGTCATAGATATTCCACCTTACTTTGTTCTATGTTTATCAAGAGACTTCATAGCCAAAATAGATGGATACTTCTCATCAGATTAGTCTCACCTCTATTTGAGAACTAGATATGGTGCTAAGGTGACCATAAAATCAAAGTTATGGGCCAAAGAAAACATAGAGCCTTATAATCCTAGTGCCATAAATGCAAGTTGTGTGATCATGGATCCAGATGAAATCAATGAGAGTTCATCTTATAACACACAAAATAAAGAATATCCTGATATTGTTCTAGATGAATGGGCAACTAGAAATGATCAAGACAATGATGTGTTTGATGTTGGTTTTGGTAACTATGTGATGTTATAATCTAATTTAGTTTTGCCTAATCTGATTAAAGATCAGTGTTCTGAATCTAAATTATCTAACCAGCTATGGGATCTATATTTTGATGGATCTAAATATAAGGATGGTATTGGTGTAGGAGTAATGTTGGTTTCACCTCATGGTGATAAATTTTATGTTGCTTACAAGTTATCTTTTCCATGTTCAAATAATATAGTAGAGTATGAAAGTCTTATTCAAGGCTTGGAATGGGCTAGGAAAAGAGGAATCAAATGGTTGAGGGCATTTGGGGATAGTGAGTTGATAGTAAGACAGGTGATACTTGATAGTAAAATGATCTCTTGAAGCTGTATAAATTTAGAGTTTCTGATATTTTGAATAATTTTGATGCATTTAACCTTATTTCCATACCTAGAAGGAAAAATATGCATGCTGATAGGTTGGCTGGTATTGGTGGACATGTTTCAATTACTGAAAATAAAGGATAGATCTCAGATCATTCACATGTTAAAATTGTTGTAAGGCCATCTATCCCAGACAATGATATTAATTGGCATGTGTTTAACACTAATGAACATATTTTGAGCTTTATGACTGAAATAGAAGACTTTTCAGCTTCTAAAAATGACTAGTTCAATCAGCAAATGGAAAATCAGATCATTTAGTTGAAGACTAATAAGCTTCCAAGGGGATTAGTCATCTTAGAGTCAGCTTTCAACTCCAATGATCAATTCAGAAAGAATAAAACCAGCTTGTTGATCAAAGAAGATCACTATGAAGAAGTGGAGATATTCAAAGACAAGTGCTTGAAGGTTGGTAACATTAATTCCCCTAAGGAAAAGAAAATGCTTATTGAGTTATTTAGGGAATATAATGATGTGTTTGCATGGGATTATGCTAACTTAAAAGGATTTGATCCTCAATTAACTCAACATGCCATAGAATTAGAACCAAATGCTAAGATAATTAGACAAAGGCAAAGGCCTATCAATCCCAAGCTAGAACCTTTAATGATAAAAGAACTGAATAAAATTATGAATGGTGGCATAATATTCCTTATCAAGCATACATCTTGGGTTTCAAATCTTGTTCCTATGAGAAAGAAGAACGGAGAGATAAGACTTTGTGTATATTTTAGGGACCTCAATAGGGCATCTCTAAAAGATAGGCACCCTCTTCCTTCTATGGAACAAATCCTACAATATGTATCCAGTTCTGAGAAATTATCCCTTAATGATGGTTATTCTAGCTATAACCAAGTATTAGTAAGAGATGAAGATCAATTCAAAACTTCCTTCACTACTAAATGGGGTACAATGGCTTATAGGAGAATGTAATTTGGATTATAAAATGTAGGAGCTACATTCCAAAAGGCAATGGACATGGATTTCAGGAATTTGATGTATAAATTTGTTCTAGTATACCTTGATGATGTCACAATTTACAGAAAGGTTGCAAACTAGCACATAAGCTACTTGAGACAAGTATTACAAAGATGCATGGAGTTTGGGATCTCCCGTAACCCCAAAAAATCTATTTTTGCAGTACATGAAGGTAAAATTTTAGGATACCAAGTGTCTAAAGATGGGACAACAATTGATCCTAAAAGGATTTATGCAATTATGGAATTATCATTGCCAAAACATAAGAAATGATTGCAGAGTTTCATTGGAAGGATAAATTTTGTTAGAAATTCTATTCCTAATATTGCATATTTTTTGAAACCTTTGACTGCTATGTTAAAAAATGATGTACCTTTTAGCTGGACTCCTGAAGGAAAGAAGAATTTTGAACAAATTAAACAGGATTTGTCTTCAGCCCCTACTTTAACTAATCCTGATTTCTCTAAGGATTTTGTTTTGTATAATTATGGTGGTATTGATACTATTTAGGCAATGCTGGTGCAAAAGAATGAGGAAGGATAGGAGCAACCAGTAGCCTTTTTTAGTAAAGGTATGAATGATTATGAGAAAAGATATAGCTTTGTAGAAAAACATGTACTAGCTATTATAAAAGCCTTAAAAAAGTTTAAGCATTTGGCTACTGGGAAGATAATACATGTAATGATTGCACACCCTAGCATTAAAGAGTTTTTATTAAACAAGGATGTTAGTGAAAAAAGGGCAGAGTGGATAACTAAAGTCATGGAGTATGATATGCAAATCCATGTGACTAAGCTGGTTAGAGGCAAAGGCTTATGTGCTCAGATGATAGAAGGAGAAGATCAAGTTAAAGCCACTAAAGAGGTCGTCTTGCCACAAGGTTATTTTGTACTAATTAATGATTCAACATCCTGGTTATCATATATGACCAGATTTATGCATACTAGTCAATGTCCAATGAATCTTGACAAAGCCAAGAGAAGGTACTTTAGATTACAATCTATTCCTTATGTTCTAATTGATGATACTCTTTATAGGAAGGATTTTTCTGGTATGCTTCTCAAATGCATAGATTATATGGATCAAAGCAAGATGCTATCTGAATTCCATGATGGATCTTGTGGAGGGCATTTCAACCCTAAAACTACAGCATGGAAATTTTTAAGAGTTGGCTATTATTGGCTAGATTTGTTCAAAGATGCCCATTTATGGGAAAGAAAATGGAAAAAGTGTGCTATGTTTGTAGGAAAACAGAGGTTGGCAGCATTACCATTGAAGCCAATCATTGTGGACCAACCATTCAAAAAAAGGGGAGTGGCCTTCATAGGTCCAATAAATCCAAATTCTAGTGCAATACATAAGTGGATCTTAACTGCTATAGACTATTTCATCAGATGGACTGAAGCTAATGCACTAAAGGAATCTAATGGAGCTGTTGCTTTAAAGTTCTATGATGACATTGTAACAAGGTTTGGAGTCCCTCAATAAATAATCTCAGATAATGACCTAGCTTATGTTGGATCATCTATAACAGAGTGAGCTGTCAAGAATGGTATTTATTTAAACACTTCTTCCAATTATTAGCCACAGGGTAATGGTCTTACAAAATCTACCAATAAGAACCTGATTAGGATCATCAAAAAGACTCTACAAGAAAACAAGATGGATTGGCACTCTAAATTGAAGGTAGCCTTATGGATAGATAGAATAACACCTAAAAATGTTATTGGGAATTCGCCTTATGTCCTGGTTTATGGTAAAGAGGCCATATTGCCTATTTCTATAGAATTTCCATTTTTACAGCTTGCTGATCAAATGTCACTATTTGAAGAGGAGGATCCTCTTAAACTAAGATATGATGAATTGATGCAACTAGAGGAAGAAAGGAAGAAGGCATTGGATACTATGGAATTAGAGAAAGCATAGACCAAGGGGGATTTTGATAGGAGAGCTACATCCAGAGTTTTCAAGGAAGGTGATCTAGTACTCAAGTGGGATGTATTGAAAAGAAGGCCATGGTATCATGATAAATTTGACCATTTTTGGTCAATCCCTTTTGTTATCACAGCCTATAAGGAAAATAATTCTTATTAATTGGCCACAATGGATGGGGAAGTTCTGCAAATTCCAATTAATGGAATTCACCTCAAGCTTTTCTTTGAGGGTTAGGTTTAGTTTAGGTTTCATTTCGATAAGTGTTTTCCAAGCACTAGGTCTTTAGGTTGCATGAGTCTAGGTTACATGCATTTTTATTTTAATAAAGGTTGCATCCATGGTTCTATTTTTATAACTTTGTTTCCCTAGTATAAGGTCTAAAGGTCATGTCTAGCTGCAGGCAGACATCCAGCAGAAGTCGCCAAATTGTTACCCTAAATTACAACATACAACAAGATAACTACAAATAGGAAAAGATTGCATTTTTAGGTGTCTAATTAATACTATCTTTAGATATTATTGATTAACATTTCATTGTTACATTCATTATCAAGTATCATTATTGTACACTGAGTACTGGTCACATTCTAGAATTTAAAGAAAACTTATAACTGATCAATTACATTGTGCATTCAAACTGAGTGTAGTATACAAGTGTCTTTTCATATTTCACTTTTCATGTCAAGAAAAAGAGTACATTTGCAAAATAGAAAGCATGATAGCAGTATGGAGTAGGGGTCCCATCCATTGCCTGGTGGTTTGTTGATGCTTGCCAATTGTCTATCAGGTCCTAGGTCTCCAAGTCTTGGTCTTCATCTTCATTTAGGTCTTTAGGGTTTTGACCTACATCATGAGAGAGAAAAGAGGTGTTAGATCTAAGAAATACATGGGACACAAAAAAGATACAATCAATTCTTCTAATACTGCATATCAATCTAATGAAATCCATGTAACAAGAAAATATGCATCCACAATATATGAAACATAGTATTAAAGGGACTTGTTCTAAACATAAAACCTTTTGCTATTTATGGTCACTTTGATGGATGTTATTCTTGTCTTTATAACCAGACATCTGAATGAAAGGGATATAGTATTCCAATATAAGAAACCTTTTTCAGAATTTGATCAACCTGTTAATTCAACAAACACAAATAAACCAACCAACCAACATTCATGAATAAATGCCATCCTATATGACACTCACCCACAAACATTAATTGATTCATTTTATCTGTTGACCTAGTATATTTATTGGTGATATGTGTGCAAAAGGTGATCATATGACTGAGTGCAGATTGCAAGAGAAAATACAAATGCAAAAAAGGATATATGATGCTAGAGGAGACACATGAGCAAGGAGGGGTTCTTAATGGACTGAATATGCAGAAGTGGAATGATGAGATCTTCTCTTTGCGAATGGGAAATAAAAGAAATGTTGTTACAGTGAGTACACAAATGTAGAAAAGGCATAATGGTTTCTCTTGAGAAAATCACTAAATTCATGCCTAGTAATATTATCATTTCTATGTTATGAGCTACTACTGCTATGTTTTTTAAAAAAGTTGGATTTGCAAACTAAAAAGAAGCATAACAAGAAATGAAAATTATTTGAAAGCTGCAAAAAGAGAAAAAAGAACAAGAATTTCAATAATAGTAGGTTGGTGTGCTTTCATAAAATGACACAGAAGACAGTTACATTATGGACAAAACAACAGGGAGTATTCATCATCCAAAGAATTCTGTGATCCTTCATGATCTCAAAAAAGTTCTAATGCCTCTAAATAAAATTTCAAGAGATGTCTTTATACAGGGTATTTAGACAGATACATCTTATTCTGGTATAATGTTCATCATGCACAATGCAGGGGAGACAGACATAAAAATGGAATATTCATATTTTCAGGGTTCCTGTTATGAAGATTATCCATGGGAGTCAGGAGCCCGTGCTCGAACACCATGGGTATTATCTTATATGATAATAAAAGAATAGTGTATTTTCAAACTAGAAGGAAAAACACTTTTACAGTGTTCTGAACATGACACGTTTTGATAAATTTTTCTCACGGTTTCACTAGTGAAGTTGAATGTTGTTTATTTTATCTAATTGCTGGAGGGAAAAAACTTTATTTGTTTTGAAAGATAGAATAATGAAAGAAAAGTTTAGTTTGCAGAGATGGACATTTTTGTTCTCATGACAATATTGTTGTGTTTGAAAAACATTAAGTGGAGTGCATTTGTATACAGATAGGATAGCCATGCAAGAGAACCTGATTTCACATCAAATATACACCTGTTCGAGATCAACTTAATAGCTATGTGGGTATATCTTTTTTTTATTGCTTTTGACATTAATAAAGTACAAAGAGCAGTAATGAAGTAAATGACAACAAGTAAACAACACAAGGTAACTCTGAGTATGTTTAGGGTGGAAAAAGAAGTGATGAAAGCACATGCTAGAGTTTTGAAGTAACCAAACAACTACTACAACATACAGAGCATTAATATCAAAACACCTCAAGTTGCTGCCAGAGATGTGTATTTTTAATAACTCATAAAAATGAAGTTGTTGAAACCCAAAGTTACACATCTGGAATGCATTTAAAATGCAGAAGTAACAAGGAAAGACCAGATGTAACTTATCTGAAGAAAAGAGGACAAGAAGATCGAGTTAGAGATGCAGATTAGAAGCCAAGTGTTGTGGGTTAGAATAGAGGAGATGAAGCCTGAGTTTTTAAAAAAAAAGATCAACAGAGAAAGTCGTGACCTCTTCAAATGTAAGTTCACCATAGACTGGAGATGAGTCTGAAACTATGGCTGAGATGCCTAGTTTCAAGTTTGAGTTCCATGGATTCATCTAAACCTCTCAACCACAACTCAGATTCACTCCAAGCTTACAGTGGGTGTGAAACTTCCATCTTCAAGTCCCAGTTCAAAGCAAAGAGTTAATGCCATCCATTATGGCTTCTAAACATCTAGAGCCCCAACTCAGCGAGCTACTCTGCATGTGTCCCACACATTGGAAGCCATGGCTTATAACTCACAATTGACAGAGCCTCAGCTTTTGAATTCCAAGTTCAACCAAATAAACTCCAAAAACACCAACAGAATCCACAAAATGTGCCATATGTTATGGCAAAGCAAGTTCAAACCCACGGTTTCCCACAGAGCCTGAGAAGCATGAGCTTCTCCACATACTCCAAGATAAAATGTAGTGCCATTGATTATGGCTTCCCAACTCCAGTTCAAACAAGCATGGCAGCGCCCCAGAGAAGAAAAATCTAGATGCAAATGAAATTGATAAACACTATGCATTGTGTTTTACCCAATTTTTAAGTCCACTGACAAATGGAGTAAATGCTATGACAGTTCCTAGTGCATCGACATTCCCTCCACAGTGCCCCAATAGTACTTTTCATGCCACGAAGATAGCATTACATCTTCTCATTGATCTGTTTAGGTAAATTATGACTTGTTCTCAAGCATTGAGCTCGAGTTATATCAACTTGGTTATACCATGGTTGGATGATATAAAGTCAGGGTTTGATTCTTTGCTGCTGACTTGGTGGAGTTAGGGTTTCCTATGGTGTCAGGTTATGGTTGGGGTTGTATTCCTTTAGACTTTATGTATTTGGATGTTATGTAATAAAGTTGGTGGGTATATAAAAGGGATCTATTTTATTTACCAACTTTGGGGGGGGGGCTAAACTTAGGGCTTGATTTAGGGCACTTGTTAAGCCTTATATTTTAGTAGCTTTCTATTATGGTGGACTTTTTGGGGGGAAATATTTTCAAAAAGATATTAAGCCATGTGGGCTATATAGTGGATCCTTTGGTTCATGTTTAGGGGTTCAAGATTTTATAGAGAAGAGATTTTAGTGTACTTCTTGTTCCTATAGCTACCTTTTTATGCTTTTGTATCCATTGTTAGTTCATGTTTGTGATATCAATTTTGTGCAAGAGGATGCTTGTATTCCCTGCCATTATTTTGAGATTCATTCATGTAACTGCACACGGATTTTGAGAAGAATATAGTTGACCCATTTTTCATACATCTTGTGGTGATCATTTGTTCAAATCCTATTCAATTATATGCATTCAAGTTTAATACATTTGTATCATGGATTAGTGGATTGTATCAATTCTTATTCTAGATTACAAAATATAATCCTTTTGCATAATATGCATGTTGTTTATAGTAAGATTTCTATTTGTGGTTAAACCCTAGTAGTGACTTTCAAATTAGCCTATGTATTGGATAGTGAGTGATATTGCAGAGATCATTATGGTATGTTAAGTGAATGTCAGTTTGAGGCTTTGAGAGATCTGAATCTTATTTGGTGTACAACCTTTCAAGTTTTATTCATACAATTTTAGTTAGAATTTCCCCCTTTCCTTCCAAAAATCAGGAGAAGATAGTATAAAATTGATACCCAAATTCAATAGGAACCAGCCTAGAATTCGGAGACTCCTTCTCAATCATAGTCCACCCACAGCTAGAGAAGGTCTCCATTGTTAGGATAGAATACATATAAAGCCCCGATGCCTGAGTTGGGGTGGTAATTACTAACCTCAACAGTAACATTTGCTTCTAAATGTTTTGGAATACTTCACAGTAGGAATATGACCATACCAAAGTTCATAAGGAGTCTTACCAATACCATGTTTGATTTGATCTCGATTCATTGTGTAAATAGAAGTGGTAACAAATTCTCTCCAATATATCTATGAAATGTTACATTCAATCATCATTGTCCTTGTAGTGTCAAGAATTGATATGCTCCTTCACATCAAGTATTTTTATTTCTCATTCTAAGTATGTGAAAGAATTATTGAATAAATTTTGTATGGAAGATTCAAAACCTGTTGGTTCTCCTTTTATTATTGGATATAAATTAACAAATATTGATGTTACAAGTAATGCAAATCAGACTAGATATAGATTAATGATCGATGGAATGTTATACTTGACACAAACTGGAAAAAACATTACAAATGTTTTTTTCGTTATTTCTAGATTTCAATCAGAACCAAAGGATTCGCACATTGCTTTTATTAAGAGGATATTTCAATAAATGAACGTATTAGGCGTTGCTTCCCATGAACTAATGGGATCAAGTGTGCCCTTATATATATCTGGATCATAAAAGATGAGAGGTAGCATTCATGCCTTATAAACCCTAAACCTACACTTTTATCCTACGTAAGGGCAAGTATCTGATTGACTACCCATTTGGATTCGTCAAGGTGACATGAATCCATTTACACTATCTGAGCATAATTATCATTGTTTCATCTTTTGGTTCTCTTTGGTTTAGCCAGATTTTGGTGTGCGCTCATTCATGTAAGTTGATGATGCATTTGTTCTATATTATCGATAAAGGTTTAAAAGAAGTTGAATAATATATATATACATATATATACATATATATACATATATATACATATATATATATATGTACATATATATATACATATATA
>MU227187.1:541857-554527 GCA_018584345.1 Thuja plicata | reverse complement strand
GGGCTAGTTGTACTTATGGTCTTGAGAGAGTCTCTTGAGCCATTTATTTTCTACTTTTTTCTATCTCTTTTTGGAGAGGGGTTTTTCCCACTGGGTTTTCTTCTTTTTCTCTGGTTTACAGAGATTTTCTTGTATTGGGTACCTGATCAGGCCTTGTTGCCGGGACCCATTTCTTGCTTTCATAGCTGTGCTAGGTTAGCTTTCCCCCTGCGCTTAGCTTAAGGGGGGGTGTTAGAGTAATCATTAGTTTTCTTATTAATTAAATCATGTTGATTTAATAAATTAAGTTATTACTCTTTAGTGCTTAAGCTTTCTCTTAGGTGCATTAATAATTAATTCTTTTATTAATTATTAATGTGCAATCTAGCTTTTTTAGGCTTTAGGGTTTTGTTCACCTTTATAGGTTGAACCTTGTAATTCTTTTTTCATTAATTCAGATGATAATTTTTCTCTCACAATTTGAGTAACTTCTGAGTTCTGCTTTTTCCTCCTTCTGCTTATCTCTTGTAACAGGTTATTTGCATGCAGGTATTCTTGGCATTCTATGGATTTGTATTTCTCAAATCCTACACTATCGGCATCCCTTCAAGGAATACCTTTTTATTTCCTCTCACTTTTTAAAATCAATGATAGAACAACAGAGAAACTGGAAAAAATCCAAAGGAACTTTCTATGGTCTGGAACAAAGGAAAAGGCTAGAATGAACCTGGTTAGCTGGGATACAGTCTGCAAACCTAAGAATGTTGAAGGGCTAGGAGTGAGAAAAATCAAAGATATTAATAAGGCACTAATTACTAAACTTGGTTGGCAACTTTTTAGGGGAAACTCTGGTTGGTGTAAAATTTTGAAGGCCAAATACTTCTTAAATGACCAATTCCCCCTGGGTCAAAACTACCACATAGGCTCTAAATTTTGGAAATTTATGGTGAAAAGTAAAGGTAACCTCCTCAGAGGCTTAAAATGGGTGTTGGGTGATGGTACGCAGATATGATTCTGGGAGGACTGGTGGGTGGGGGATAAACCTCTAAGAAGGAACAAACTTGGACTCGTCAGGGATCATTTGATTTCTCATTTTGGTGACAAAGTCAGTGACTACATTTCACAAGGTAAGAAATGGAAAGACCTTGATAATGCTTACCGTGACCAGGAGCAGGTCCCGCCCTACATTTTGGAGCTACAGGAACTAATTGTTGAAATCAGGATCACTATCTCTCAAATTGTTGATAAGGCTATGTGGTGTCACAGCAAATCTGGGGAGGTAATGGTCAAATCTAATTACCTAGCTAACATTAATGTTTTGGTTGATGAGATGAGTTGGGGAAAGGTGTGGATTCCTCAGCTCATCCCCAAAATCAACTTTTTCTGGTGGACTGCTCTTCATGAAAAAATCCTTATGTTGGACAACCTCCAGAAATGAGGAGTCCAACTGGTTAACAGGTGTGTTCTTTGTAAAGTGCAGGCTGAGACAATAAGTCATATTCTTATACATTTCCCTTACTCTTCTCAGGTGTGGGCCAAAATCATGAGTAAACTTCACTTGGACTGGGTCTTTTTGGAGCACTTAGACCAATTTATCACTAACTAGGGTCGCATAGCTAAGAACCCTCTCATCAACATCCTTTGGCATCTATTACCCCCACATATCTATTGGAGTCTGTGGAAGGAGAAAAACAATCATGTTTTCAGAGGGGACGACAACAATGTTGAAGGAATGGTGTAGCTGGCTGTGAACCTGCTGAAGGAAAACCTGGACACCTGCCACTGGAAAATCCCCCTCGTCCCCCAAGGGAATGGAGTGTATGATAGCTAAGGGATGGATTCTTACCACCTCTTTCTACACAATGGACTACTCCAAGATTCTGGCTAGACTAAATACTAAATGGTCACCCCTGGAGGAAAATATAACCAAGCTAAACTTTGATGGTGTTGCCTCCAATGGTACTGTTGCGAGTGGAGGTATTCTTAGAGACCAAAAGGGTCACATGATCATGGCCTATGCGATCCACTTGGGGAAGAGGTCTAATAATATGGCTGAGATGTTTGCTCTCCTTTGGAGCTTAAAGGTGGTGACTAATATTGGGATTAAAAGATTAATCATAGAAGGTGGTTCCAAAATTGTGATTGAGCTGGTTAAAGGCAACTATATTACTAGCTGGATGCTGGCAAATGTGCTAGAGGACATCTATTCACTACTCCCCAGGTTCGATGATTTCAAGCTTTAGCACATTTACCGAGAAGATAATGCGGTGGTTGACATACTGGCGACCATGGGTCTTGCTGAGAATGGCTTAAGATGCTAGAGAAATTTAAATTCTCTACCCAAGCATGTTATTTCACTTATGGAAAAAGAAAGTAATTTTAATGATGAATTATGAGGTTGATTTTGATTGGCCAAGAAAGGCGGCGGGCAAGTTCACGAGGTGTCTCATCAATTCAAATTTTAAAAGAGATACGAGATTTGGTTCAAGTAATTATTGCCAGCTGAAAAGATGGGCTATCAAAGCCATTTTTAGAAAAAGTATGGGCTTTTTCAGATTTAAAGAAGAGGTGGAGCATGGCACACGCAAGGGGCATATTAACAAGACCGTTGCGATTAATGGTTGCATTAAGCCTTTATGGCGTTATCATTTCTTGGCTTGCGAAGATTATTCTTTCATCCCAGTCAACCACGTGATCTGTACGAGCCAGATTTGTGAGGAATCAGACAATAAAACAACCTGGTTTTGCATCTGGAGAAAAACCTTCCACATTTACTGGGTTGCTTGTTTTGTTCTGGTGAGGCTTATGCTAAATAGAGGAGTGAAAGCTGGGATGTCGATTGAGACCAAGGAGGAAGACTTGTCTGATTACAACTCAGAGATGGGCGAGGACATGGTGTGGGTGGAACCTGCTAGGATCAAGGAAAAATTCATTAAAAATCTGTGCATTGTCAACCACCTGAAGGAGGACGGTTTCTACCCATTCATGTAGGCTATGGGCGGTAGTGACGAACTGGTCTCTCTGCAGTTGGTAAAAACTTGGGATGAGCACAAAGTCATGATAAATGGCATTAATTTTGAGATTAATGAGGAGTTTATTGCGCAAGCCATTGGTCTCTCCATAGAGGGGAGAAAATGGAAGAAGATCACCAAAAGTCGTGATGACACCCATATGAAAAGATTCTTCAAAAAAATGGAGGTTCCCAAGTGCTTACGGGGAGGTTTCAATAGAATGGCACTGCCCAACCCGTGGAATGAAAATGAAATGTGCCTTGTTTTGATGAAGTATATCACTCTGGAAGGCCGCTTTGGCACCTATTACAACTACCATTTCCCACTCCTTAACCACTTCAGATACAACGATTTCATCTCTTTTCCTTTTCTTCTGCTCCATTTCATGGAAGCATCTGTTATGGATGTCAGAGAAAAAATGAAATCTAGGTAGAATTATTGTATTCTCCATTAGGGTTTAATGGTATTCCTCTACAATTTCCATCTCGCCCTCTGTACGTCTAGGACTGTTACTCTTCATAACTTTGTTGTGTCTCCTGAGAATCCTAATGAGCTACAGGTTACTCTTTCTAACCCCATGACTTCTTCCAAAACCCCTACTTCTAAGAAGGATAAAATAGGCTCCGCTGACGGTGACCGAATCACCATTGAATCTGAAGGAGAGGAGGAAGAAAATGATAGTAGGCGGAGATCTAACAGAATTGCCACCAAAACCAGATACAAGAAAAAAGCTGTGAGAAAGAAGCCTTGATGAGGATGAAGAGGAAGAAGAAATTAAGATGGACACTAGGGGAAAGCTAAAATGGGGAAGAAAGTTAAGGTTGAGGAGAGAGAAAGGGAAAAAAAGAAGAAAATCCATATTTGGGAAGGGACTGATAAAATTCATGACTCTCAAGTCCCTGCTAGTTTTTGTCTCCCCTCCTTTGACCTTTTGAAGAAAAAGATCTTTGAGGAGAAGAAAGCATACTCGCCACTCTTAACTACCTAGCCCCTTAGCCCCCAAGAGGAAAAGAATAACACTGAGGCTATAAATGATAACAAAGATCCTAAGGGATCCCCAGAGGACTCTAAGAAGACAGATGAGAAAATACATGATGCTACAAGTGACACTCCCCATAAAGCTAAAGGACCTCAAGAGCCCCTCTTGCTTTCTGACCCTAAGGAGGAGTTAAGGAAAATTAGGGAGGAAATCAAAAATCTCAAGGAAATCTTTAATAGGATCGCAGACTTTTCTATAAAGGTCATGCATGCGGTAGCAACTACGCTCCAACTCCTTCATATGGAGAAAGTGAATTCTTTGGGAGGAGAGCGAAAGGATGAAGAACTATAGCAGTTCCTCATGGATGACTAGCTTAAGCTCTTTCTGATTGGTGGGGAAGGTAACGCCAAGTAGTTTCATTTTCCTATGTTTAATTTTTTTCCTAGACTTTTCAGTTGGGTGATGTGGGCCTGTTCGAGATACGGTTAAACTTAAGTTTTTGTAGTGTTGGTTTATCGTTTGTTACTGTTAGTGCTAACTTTACTGCTACTTATTACCACAGGCTAGTTACCAACCTCATGGTGAGTTTGGGTCCTATTAGGACTTCCAGGCTGGTTACAAGCTCTGTGTTGGAGTTGAGGCCTGTTGATTTTCTTTCGTGGTTTTTGGTTTTTAAAATTGGCATAGGATGAGGGTTTGTTGTGTGTGTTTTTTTCTTGTTGTCAGCACTCCTTGTGCTAGCTATGTCTATTCGGGTCAGCCCCCTAGTTTTGGCTGCTTTTTAAATCAAAAACATGTGTCAATGAGTTTGACTTGAAAACTACATAGTTTAATCTTTATAGCAATATCAAAATTTGACTTGTTGTGGAAAATCTCTCATACTTCTCAATTTACTAATATTTTTATTCACTTCCATTTAAATTTTTTTTATATGTTTGTGAATTTTGTGTCTCCTTTAAGGTTATCCAAGTAATCCCAATACATTCACTAATTTAATTTAAATTATTTTAGTATAATATGTAATAGAATTTTCGTGGACATTTTATGTCTAGCCTACATCAATGGATACATTACTAGATTTGATGTCTCCGTGTCCATTACTTTATTCTATCATTTTATCTTTGATATTATGATACCTTTTGATCCTATGTTTCAGGTTGTCTTTCCTATGAAGGTAGTGTTGCATTTTTTTCACCCTCCCTTAGAGTGTTTCTTATTCTTTAGCATTTTGTTTGATATAGCTAGTTAACTTCTTAATGACGTTCATCATGGTTGAAATTTTCATAATAGTAGTGATGACTAGGATGTTTTACATTTAATTACTTATTTTTTATTATATTTTTATGAAACATAAGGTAATTACATTTGTGATATCCATCACTTATTTTCTCATTTGAATACATTACTTCATGGTGATTATGCTTCTTTCATTATGGATAATGACAATGTGGAATCACTTCCTCCTCCTATTACACCTTTCCTTGTAAATTTTAGTGAAATGTATGATGAATTCAATAATTTAATGAGTCTACTTGTCATACATTCTCACCAAAAAGATGAATATATGATGACTATCCTATTCATGTGATTTGTCTTTCTCGTGATTTCTTGAAAAAGAAAAGGTTGTAAAATCTATTCTATATACATAGCATGGGAATTCAATCAATTCATTTCTATATGTATTCTTCTACCCTTTTCATAAAAATAACCATCTAACCCTATGTATTAAAAAGATTGCAAAAAATATTAAGCAATTTGTGACAATATTTAGAAGTGTTACAACCTCTCTCACTGATATGTACTAAGTTTCTATGGAAACCCAATTATAAAGATGTAAAAGTTACAAAAATTTTGTGATAATAATTTTTATTTATTTATGAACCCTAAAAATAATACAAACGGATTTTTGACATGACTCAATGCTTTATGCATTTCAAGAAAATCTCGAGTTTCAATAATTAAGTGACAAAAATATTCACAATCACTTTTAAACTGATTTACCCCAAGCATGTCCATTTAGTTCTTCAATGTGACACTTAAAATTGATAACCAATTATAAATCTTTTTATCTACAACTTGTAGATTTCATCCCAATGAACTTGTCAATTGAACCATAATTATATCCCATCACAAAGATTTTATTAAAAATACATTAATAATAGTAGTATGATTTCTCATATTTAACAAAATGGCGGTAGAATTTTAGCAATTTAGGGTAAGTACATGAAGTTGGGTCCTAATTCGGTGGAAGTCTTGTGGACTTCAAAAATGCCGCTAGAAACGACACCTATTTTTGAAAAAAATGAGAACCCATTTTAGTCTCAGACGCCCAATCCAAAAATTCAAACAATGGGTGCCCATTTTTAAAAACAAATTTAGAATTTTTTTAAATTTTAAATTATGCCTAAAAACTCATTTTGACATGTCGATTTATTATATTTAATAAATAGGTATGTGTTTTTAAACGTGTGCCTATTTTTTAAAAAGTTGAATTAACAAGTCCACCCTTTGCATTGGATTTTTGTTCGGGATAGGCTTGGTAGTACCAAGCTTATGCTTGGACCTCCAAAATAATGGCTAAGGCATTGGAATACTAGATTTCTGCCTTGCCGTAATTTTTTAAGGGCCTTCCTAATTGAATTTTTCAACGAAATGAAAACCCATTAGAGCTCTTACTATCTAGATTTTCAAAATTTAAATTTAATAGTGATGTGATTAATATTACTATTTTAACAATATTTATTAATTAAAAGTGGTACCTAAACTTAAATAGTGAGGTTCACAAAAACTTAAATAAATTTTTTTGTTTTTACATTTTTTTGAAAATAAATTATATGAGATCAATCTACATAGAATTTCCTTGAAGATGAAAAAATAAATTTGAAAAATGTGAAGTTTTCATCAAATTATGGTGGTCATACACCAGAGGTTTCAAGATTATATTTTATAGTCAATTAAACATTAATAAAAAATACTCAATAAAAAAACCAAAAATATTGTCATCAATCTTTGGTGTCTTAGGTATCTTTCCCAAGCAGGATTCACAAGAATTCATTTGTTTAGGTCCAAGTATGGTGGTCGTACATGTGTGTATTATGGTCCTGAAATAAGCATTGTGAAAAAGTGGTTTTTAAACATGTCTAATAACAACAAATTCTACAATGTGAGTATTGAAATAAAATACATATTTTAAAATTAGACTCCCAGTACTATATTTTCTATTAGTGAAGTGTCTTTATATTCAATTTCTAAGTGCCTCAAACTTTGACATTAATATAAGAGAGAGAGAGAGAGAGAGAGAGAGAGAGAGAGAGAGAGAGAGAGAGAGAGAGAGAGAGAGAGAGAGAGAGAGAGAGAGAGAGAGAGAGAGAGAGAGAGAGAGAGAGAGAGATTTAATTCACGTTTGAGGAAGGATACAAAGAGATTTCTCATATATAATTAATATCCCACAAAAATAGTTAGGTTTTCTTTTGTGTGGTGAAGGTAAAAAGAGGAAATGGACATAAAATCCATGAAATTTTAAATTTATGTGGTCCAAAGCCTAGTGTATATTGCTAAAGGTGTCACAAAGGTTATACACAATTAATTAATGATTAGAAATTATCAACTTTTTCAAACACACATGATTTAAGAAAAACTAGTATGCTAAATCTGACTAACTTGTCATTTGAATCCTTTAATGAAGCCATGAATTTTTTTCAAATAAGGTGATTGGGGAAAGTTGATAAGAAAAAATGGTGGGGTTATGATTAGGGTACCATAAAACCTCTTTGGGTTAAATTTGTAGAGGTAATTATGTGCTATCATATTCTTTACTTTACTTTACCAGTCTCTTTAATTATAAATTTCTAATTTTCAATGACTTTTGCAATGACATTTGTATATCTCTGTCATCTTACCGTTTCTCATCTCTTTTTCATGGTTTGAAAACCCATAATAAAAACCCTTATGCATCAATCCTATAGGAAGGCCATATGCTCCTCATTATGGAACATGCAAAATATTTATCTATTTAGAACAATCCTCTCCCCTAAAAAGGGCACTAGGTTTGTGTATAATGTACACTTCCATTACTTTAAAATCTCAATTGAGATTGAATATGCTCCTTTAGATGAGGAACCTTTTTTCATATGGGCAAAAGGAAATAACCTAAATAAGACAACTTATCCCCAAATTGGTCACATGGCTATGACACAAATGATGAGGATCCTAAACATGTATCTACTAATGGGTATGTGCTAGATTCATATAATGCCAACTTGGATTAGAAAAGGAAAAAGTAAGGTGGCTAAATCCTTAATTGTGCCAGCAAAGAGGATGAAGAAAATCCCTATTTTATCCCACTTGGCTAGTGGTGATAAACATACTCATCCCCGTGTTAAGAAAGATAAAAATAAAATTACTTTAGATGGTGAAAAAAAAAGAAGAGATTTGGAAATCTAGATTTGTATCCATGTCTCAGGACCCACTAGGTCTAGACTTCCATACTGAAATCCTTATTGAGAATGAGAAGTAGGCCTCTATAGAAAAGGGTTGCTTTGTTACTATTACAAGAGATATGTGTAAAATATTGAAATATATTATTGATTGTCACTTCAGCCTTTTTATGTGGTTGATTTTTGACGTGAATTTAATCAAGGAGAAGGTTAATTCCCTTAATGGAAAATTGAATGTGGGATAGGGAAATGAAAATAATACACTGAGTATGGAGAATGTGGATAAAATGCTCCCTCTTATTTACAATGTTGCTAAATATTTTACAGTGATAAAGGAGGTCCATGAAGAAAAATCTAATAATTTAGAAAATTCCTTTGACAAGGTGTAGGATAATCTAATAATAGTGATAAAAGTTAGTCTTACAACTATGAAAATTAGTACATATAATTTGAAGAAGATTAATGAGCAATCTCAAGCCCTCCATGGTCTCTCAAATAGTAATTCTAGTTTCCTACAAGGGAGTGTTAAGAGTAGACAAAAGAAAGAAGTGGTAGTGCATCAAGATATATGCATGAGTCCTATTCCAAGTCCATCTACCAAAACGGGTAGCAAAGAAAAAGGTAATATTTCCAAAGAAAATGTCATCCATAATGTTCTCAATATTAATTTTGAAGTAATCCATAAAAATGAAGAACACATAAAAAATGTGTAGCTAGGGTTGGGTTTGTTGAGCCATTCTTTGTTTTCTATTGATTCACTAATGGCCAGCTAGTGTTTAGCTATAGTTTGATAGTATTCTTGTTGTAAAGGGTTTTAGGGTCAATTCAAAACATATTTTTCCCTAATCAATAACATTATTTTACATTTCATATGGAAACCATGGGTGACCAACATTATTTTATAGCAACAATAAATAACTTTGAATTATTATATTATTAATTTATGCTAATTATTATCTTATTGTAATGGCTAATGATGTATTTGTAATCTTTCTTGACATATTGAATAGTTTTACTCCATCTGATACTATACCTAGTGAGTATATTCTTCTGGCATCTCTTAATTACTCTTCCCTTATATCTCAAGATTGTCCAATATGTTTATATACTATAACACCTCTCTTTTAGGAGTATATTGAAATGTATGATGAATTTAATAATTTTAATGAGCCTCTTTATTTTGTCTTCTCACTAACAATAACTATATAGGATGACTATCCTAGTCATATGTACATGTCTTGTGCTATTCAAATAGAAGAATAGTTTTAATTATATTTGATGTCAATATATGATAATACATTGAAATCATTGCAATTCTAATTCCTATATCTTTTACATAGCAATAACCATCTCTCATTATGTATATTGCAAAGGTCATAATTATTATTGACAAATTTATGAAAATATTTAGAAGTGCTAGAGCATCCCTAATTTATATACCTTATGTTCGCACACTCTTAATTCTAATTCTAGGGATCATGAGTATGCCTGACTGTGGTGTACCTTATGTTTTCAAAAAATAGCACAATTTTTCTTTCTAAAATATTTGTAGAGATGCAACCTAATAGTTGTAAGGAAACCATGAAGAATAATATATCTCCAAGAGATTATATTTTTTAATTACTCACCACCAAGAGATTCGTCAACATTAGTAGCCCAAAGAAAGAGAAAAAAGAGTGCTCTACTATGATATAAAATTCATTTTGGTGGCTCTCGAAATCATTGTTCCATGATCTCTTAGAGCTAAAATACATATTCCTGATAATGGAGATAGAGCTATAGTGGACAATGGCTAGGGTACATCACCAAATGATAGATTGTTAGAAACCCATTCATAGGAGTTGTAAAATATTAATATTCTTTTATTTCTCTAGAACGAGGAGGGTGTTTATTTAAGAACATTAAAAGTATAATTAGAAGAAAATATAAAAGTATGCTATAAGTCATGTTTATCGTGCTCTTTAAAAGTAATGTATAAAACTGTTTGATTTGATATGGATTAGATAATAATAGTTTAACATATGGAATAAATAAAAAATATATTTAATAATTGTCAACATAAATTTTATCAAATAAAAATAAATGTACAATTTAAATTTGAAAATTGTATTAACTATTTAACTTCACAAATCAAAACATAATTACAGATCTATTATTAATATTAATATGAGAGTAGATCTCTTTTTTTTTTAAAGAAAGAAGTCATATAATCTTTACATAATAAAATCTTTGGTTAGTTTGTAGCATGCTACCATAATTCTACGATAACATATTAGTCAAGTAAACCAAACCGTGCCATGGAATATGTTGATCTCTTGTTCATGGAGAATTTCTTTCAAATAATTACGAGTTTAAAAGATGATAACTAATTAGTCATCAGTCTCCTTTCGTATTTGAAAGAAATCTAAGTTTCATTTTTCTATTCACAACAAAGATTCCAACTGCCCGATTCATAACAAGATGATGGAGCACCCCCCAAAAAATAGAATCTTTTGTGTTAGTTAGCAAATCATTAAGCTTATTAAGCGTTGGTTGACAAATGGTTCCCTCCTACAAAATATACCAGACTCAAAAAAATCCATCACATTGTTACTGCGTCGCTCTTTTCCAGCTGTATACAAGAGTTCCTGTCCAACGTTTCCACCGTATCTTTGTTTGGTACATATTCCTCTCTGAATTTTTAAACGATTGAATATTAGTGCCCTTGACTCCAGTACCTAATTATTTATTTAATAAGGTATGATGTAGAATGTCGATGGGGCGCCCAAAGAGATGACAACAAATCTCAGTCCTGAAATAAAAAATTGAAAATGATATTGCTGTATGGAGAAGGTCAGACAGACTTATCGGTTACATTATCGCCATAAGAATAAATGTGTTGGTGAACCACTCAACAAAGACTTTAGAGGTAGAATCTTTTAATACGGGAGAGGCCGGCCAAGATTCTTTTTAATCCCATTTTTTCTTTCACCACGTTTATAAGTCGATGCACACTATAAAAACCAGGACACCAAACTAGTTCTACAAGTTATATAGAGAGCAGATACATAGAGTTTGAAATGAAAATGAAGTTAAAAGCTTCGTTTGTCGTGGTTTTAATGTTGAGCTTATGGCCATGGGACACTGGTTTAACTGGCTATGAAGCTCGGAAGATGGAGACTTCTGCTATAAAATGGGGGCGAATTTACTAATCACACGACCACCACGCATTTAAACACGGTGGTGGTATTTGACCTCGCAGATCCTGCTGACATTTTTCTTTGGTAATTTGGAAACTGGTTGTACTTTTGGTAATTGTAATTTCAAATCTAAAATAAATCGAAAACAAATTATTCTTTATAATCGATGCGCATTGTGTGACTAAGTCTATACTGGATCGTATCGTTTTGCTTTATTGGATTGCTCTAGATTTAACGATTAACGATCTTTTAACATTGTGAATTACATTTAACAATAGGACTGGACAGTAACGATAATGTCCAATCTCATTATCATGTCGTTGAATCTCACTAATGCATAAAGCTTACACGCAAGACCATTTATGAGTTAGAATAATATTCCGTCCAAGAGAATAGTACTTAACCCTCTAAAGATAATTCTGCTTCGCCATACATATAATAATATCTAAAGAGAGTATTCTTCCTCCGTCGTGGGAAGACAAGAGAATATGGGAGTAAAGGAGTATTTAAACCAGTGTGGCAAGACATATGAGTTGTGATATTCTTCTTTTGAATGACTTCATATTGATTGTTTTACATTTATAACGGAAACTAGTTCCACTAGGAATTAAGTACTCAATGAAGGGCTCCCTAGGGTTAGAAAATGAGATTGTGTAAAAAAACAGCTATCATGATTTTATCTCGTGGCAAACATCATCATCAATGAACCACGGAAGAGCGTAGCAGGGTGGAACAAGGCGGTCATCTTAGGAAATTGTCTCAGATCAAACCTAAAAATGATAAGTAATATGCTTTTATTTGAAAATTCATATAAAATCACATCCTCGTTAAATTAACATATAATATTCTTAGCTTATGACAAAGTTAATTGGTCCTTTCTGCTCAAAATCCTGGCTAAAATGGGCTTTAATGAAAAGGTTAGCCGAATTATAAAAGAATGTACCCAAACGGTTAGTTTTTCTATCCTAACTAATGGTTCCCCAGGTAGACATTTTACCCCTGAGAAAGGTCTCAGACAGGGAGACCCCCTCTCTCCCTACCTCTTTATCATGGTGGCTGATGTGCTTAGCAGGACTATGTGTATGT
>MU227187.1:519546-535232 GCA_018584345.1 Thuja plicata | reverse complement strand
GCCATACATTCGGTTCACTAGTCCACGCCGGCAGGTCTGTTGACGTCTCCCATTTTGGGATTTGGCTCTGCACCATATTGGAGAACCTTTGCAAGTCTAGCAGTGCATACCCTAACCTCTTGACTCTATCCATAAACTGGTAGCAGAGAACCCGAGAAGAAACTTGAATCAAATTTTTGAGCAGAATGGGGCTTCGTTTATCGACTGCTAGTCTTAAAGCATCATACATAACCAAGTATTCGTGCTTGTGTAGAAGTTGCGAATGAGAAAATAAACCCCCGATGAGTGCCGTTCCATTCCATATATCATATTTTTGCATCGCTGATTGTAATCTATTGTCCGAAATGAAACGGGGCCAAATTACCTTATTCGCCAACGTTTGCAAAAGCAGGGGAGATTGCATAATATCCATAGCATTAGATAGAAAAATAGATATCATGTTTGAGGGATAAAAATATTGATGAGCCGATGGGGTCAGATATTCTTCCCCTATTACCTGTCGGACAGCCCTTCTAATTGTTGGGGAATGCACTATAAACATCATGTCCAGCACCGAATCATCAACAAATTTTGGCAATACTACTTCGTCCGGCATCAGGGGAAGCCATATGAGGTAGTTCTTGGGCAGCAGACCCCAATGTTGTGTATGGCATGTCTCACAGGGAACCGAAATATCCATTACTTTCAATGTCTGCATTTTCGCTATTTCTCTCTGTGGAGATTTTCAGCTTCTACACTTTTCAATTTGCTTTCTGTGAGGAGATATTTATGTGCTAGTTGGTTGTTTATATTTCACATTTTGACGAACATGTGAGTATTTTTTCGCCCCTGCTATCAAATGTGTTTCCAAGCTGTACTTACAATCCCTTTCGTTTGATCCAAATATTTCGCATGAATTAGACATGTGAAGAGTAATTATTTCCTGCGGTCATGTGTGCTAATTATTACATTCTATATGTACTAACTAACAAGCATAACATAATGTATCTATGTATTATAGAGATAATTTATTTGATATATTGTAAATTATTCTCTCTCTAAATAAAATAATTATAATTATTATAGCATATATACCAATGAGTGCTACTTAGATGAATTTTAATTAGGGACTCCTTGATTGTAATATTTTTTATACAACTTTAGAACAATCATATTTGAAAACAACATGGCTATACATTATCTCAAGTTAATTTTAATACAGTCTAGAATATATCATTTTATTTTTTGCATATATTTATGTCCTGTACAAACATAAGGTTATATATCTTTATATTAATTACAAACATTATTTAGTAAATATTATTTAAATCAATTAAGTATTGAAAATATTATATTATTATTTATTTATAAATGGTAATATATTTTTATACGTTCTTTATTTGAATAACTTCCCTCTAATTGAGATAAAAAGCCAATATGGGGACTAATCGTGTATTTTATTACTATTTAGAAAGTATATTATTAGTATTATAAAAGTAAGGAGACGTGGCTCTATAAAGACAATCTATATTTTGATAGAGCATTCTCTAAGTATTTTGTATTGTTCAAAACGAAAATTAATGGTAGTTTTTACATAAAATGGTCTCCCATGTGTATATATATTTTGTAATGTGTTTAATTTGTATAACCAATATCTCTACTTTTTATATTTTATATTTGTTTATAAAGAGAGTAATATATGGCCTTAATTTTTAATAATAATGCAATGTCTTAAGATGATGTCCATTTTGTGTCTTATGTTACATCACACATTTAGATTTACATTTAGTGGTGTTGTGATATAAATCAACACCAATTTGATAACTTGAACAATGGGAAATAACTCTTCTGATATCCTTGTTGGAATTAATGGGAAGTGTGTACTGAGAGGGGATGGGTTAATCAGTACCTCTAAAACTTTTGTATCCTTTATTCAATTCACCTTTGTGTAATCAATTGTATATCCATTCATTTGATCTATACTATCTTGATGTGAGTTATATCAATTCATAAACTTAACATACATGTTAACATTCATAGAAACATTCATGAAAGTAATTGACACATAACACAAGATATGATATCATAGAAAACTCCTATTAGGAAGTACAAACAGCGGTGGGGATGACACCCACAAAATATTCACTATTTGCAGATTGGAAGGGATTGGTTAAGGCTTACAATTTGATCAATTCTGATGATCTACCCACTTAAGAGTATCTATGGAGACATGTAAATTCTACTTGGTTAAGAGCTTTCGCAACATTATTGAGTGTGCACTCGGTTAAGATATTTGTAGTTGGACTATGAAATCCACCTTCCTTGAAAGGATTTTTATACTTTGCTCCACTTGTTAGAATGAAAGAAAATTACAATTTGACCTAGTAAATGCAATCTCCTATTATTGATACAGATCCATTTAATTTTACATGAACAAGATTATCACCTAATGTGATTGAGTAATACCTCTGATTCTTGTAAGCCTCTATTCTTGGTTCTTGCTAACCAAATTCAGCTTTTGCTATTATGGTTCTTGAATCTTTCAATCTGATCCATAGATGTGCTTGTAGGCTTCATTCATCCTCTTTTTCATATTGACATCATGTATAATGAATTATTGCATCATCTATTTATAAGATGGATTGACATAATCAAGTTTCATGAAAAATAATGTTAACTCTAAGACCAGGTTTACAAATTTTACCTAGATCTCCTAGTCTATGTGTTTTAAATCTGTTAGACTGATTAAAGTACTTACATTCATGTTTCTTGTCACTAAAGAAATGGATTTAAAAACAAATCAAGATTCTATAAATAGAATAAGACTACTTTATCTGACGTGGAAGTCAAATCCACTTTTTGTGGGCTGCAACTGACTCTTCGTTTCTGTCAGTCAGTTATGCTATGAAATCAGTTGACTATTTTTTGGTTTTGTTGTCTCAGTTTTCTCTTTAACTATCTCATCATTTTTCACTATGTCTTGCATGTCAGGTTCCTTTTTATCCTTTTGACTTTGCATTTTCAGTGTATACAAAAAGTTGTGTCGTTGGTTCTCTTTGTACTTAGTCATCTTTGGTGATCTCTTTATATCTAATTTTTTGTTTTCTCTTTGTCCTGTCTTTCGATGTATGCTTACCGAAAGTGTTGTTTCCATACTAATGGAAAATTAATGTCATCAATGTCCCCCTTTTACATTAGTATCAATAATTGATATGTGCAAAATACTAACAAAATGTTAAGTATATACAACATTTATAATCCTTAGTCATTTAATGACTCCCCCTATGTATATGCTGGTATATAATTTTTATATGCAGTACTGAATAGTGCCTGTCTATCTATACATATCATTTTCCATATATCATTTGCATATCTGAATACTTATCATTTTCCCCCTTTTTCATATTAAGGGCAAAGGTCTAAACCTTATAGCTTATCAAAAATGTGGGAGTGTGAAGACTTCATGTCTTCCATAATTTTCTCCCATTGTTCCTTCAAGTTCTCTAGGGCCATGTGCTCGAGTCTAATCTTGGAGTGGATGTCATAGATTTTGTCTGCTACAGACATCTCGAGGGTTGCTATCAGCTGCCTCGTTGAACTAATGTGTTGTTGAAGCAATGTTAGATTCGATAGAAGTTGAGCTTGAAGCTCAGTGAATTCTTCCCTAAAGTGTATCTCTTCTTCCCACAGTTCTTTCCTTAACCTTTTTTATTTCAATGATTTTCTCATAGTGCAACTTTAGTGCATTGTCTCCATCGGTGGTTAAGCTTTGAGCACTGTTAGCTAGATCTATATCTAACTTTGCAATGTTCTCACTATTCTCTTTAGTGAAATTTTCCAATGTGCTCAGTTGTTGAATCAAGGAAATAGCTTCTGTTATAATTGGATCTAATTCAGTAATGAATTTTGAAAGCTTTACCTTGTTGACTGCCACTTCTTGGCTGATGTTCTCAATGAGTTTCTATTGGTACTTCTACTCTTCTCTCTCTTCAATTTCCTTCTCTGCATCAATGTTCTAAGTGGTAATTTATTCAATAAGAGTGGCTAATTGATCAAGAATTGGCTTATTTTGATTAATATCAACATCAGGTACAATCTGGTGGAAGATTTCCCTAATTTTTTTGAGTACCATGAATTCTCGATGTTGTTTCCTCAGCTTCTCCTGTAATGCCTTCCTTTGGCATATTTCACTATATTCTTTTAATGCTTCATAATCAAGTGTTGTTGGGTCACATTTTGGTATCTCAATAATTTCATCCAAAGTGACTTCCAACTTATTGTTCTTGGATTTCTTCTTCTTCTTTTGTGTTGCACTTGAATGTAAAACCATTGCCAATTTCTTGGCTTTGTCAGTTGTTCTTGGTGAAGTTACTTGTTGTGCTTCTTTTTTTTTGCTTTTAATCAGTTTCAACTTTTTGGGTGTCTGTAGACGTCTGCATGTTAACCTTCACATTGTCAGTATTAACCTTGTTGGTTTCCTCAAGAGTGTCATCTTTAGGTTTATCTCCTTCACTGGTGTTCTTATGCACTTCATCTATCTTTGCCTGTGCATCCTTCTCTTTTGTGTCCCCATCTTCTTGCTTTGTATCTCCTCATGTAACATTATCAGTATCGGTTACTGTGTGAGTGTCTCCGATGTCTTTCTGATCATCGATGTTGTCTTTCTTTTCCTCTTCCCCTGCATCCTCAAGGGTATCTTTTTCAGTTGACTTGTCTTTCTCTTGTATAATATTGATAACTTATATCAATATTGGCATGTTGCCTGGTATGTTCACCTATGTAGTATTAACTATTGTGTCCTTCTCATCGGTTGTTTCCTTTGTAACATTGACATACCCATCTTTATTAACTTCCTCTACTAGATCATTGGTAATGTCAATGATAGTGTTATCCACACTATTGTCCTTTGTGGTGTTAGGTCATGACTCATCTGCAACATCCATATTTTTGTTACCGGTTCTATCTTCTTCTTCCTTTTCTAACTCAACAGATCTATCATCTTATGTATCTTTTATTAAGATCAGTTCTTGAGTTTCCTTATCAACATTTTTCTAGTGTAGGTCTTTCTCGGGGCTTTCTTCCTTGGTAGGTCTGTTTAGAATTTGACACCATTTCTTATGGCTCTCTTGTTCAAGCTCTATAAGCTTCCCTTCAAGAAATTTGTAGGCTCTTAACTTTGGTGAGAATTCATTTTTGTGATTCTCAGTCATCTCATCTATTTCTTCCTTCTTGGATTCAGAAGGCATGAGAGTAACAAGTGCTCTTTCTCTTATTTCCTTCTCACTCTTCAAAGAAAATGTCCATCTCGAGTATAGTTTGTCTAAGAGTTCCCTTGGTACATTATTGCTTTCAAACTAAAATGGTACATATTTGAATTTGTACATCTTTGCTATGATGGCATCTTCAGCTTTGTTCTAATCTTCTGGATCTAGTTTCAACCATCTTCTAATATTACAATCTCTAATAGATCCTAAATTTTCAATAGATTTGCATATGTCATCAATGCTTTCTGGAGCTTTAACCTTGACATTTTTTGCCTCTACAACTTCATCTTGCTCCGTGTCTTCATTATCTTCTTGGGTTCTGATAAGCTTCCTTATTCTTTTGTTTGGACCTCTTTTTGGTGTGACCACTTTCCTCTTATATGTTCTTACTTTTCCTTTCTTCAAAGGTGAAGGAGTTGAATCCTTAGATGTTTGGCTTCTTTTTCTGGAAGCAGCAGTGGTCCTTGGCTTCTTGGTTGGTGGAGGAGGTAGTGAATCTGACTCTGTGGCCTCAGAGTCATTCTTTTCTTCAACTTCACCGATAGGTAGCTGTCATTCAATTTCTTCCCCCTTTTTAGTTTCTTCCTCCTGCTCAGTTTCTTTCTCTATTGTTGACAATATCTTCTTGAGGTTCTTTACAATTTTTTCCTTTTTCCTGACAATTTTCTTAACAACCAGGCTAGATTTTATTCTTGTTTTTGCCTCCTCGTAAGTTCTCAACTAAGGTTGTTTCTTATCTAGTGGTTTATTTAACAAGCCATCAATTTCTTTAGATGCAAGATCAATGTTTATCTCATATTCTAATTGTTGGAGCCATGCTATCCTCAGTATAGAGGGCTTGATATAAGTGTGGTCTGTATCAACCATGAAACATTTCATCTTTATATTTCTCAATGAGTTTCTCAGGGATCCTTACCCTCTTCTGCATTCAGTCTTTGAATACATTAAAGTATTCATCCATGACTGTCTCAAAGTTATCTCCCAGTGAGGCTATATGTTCACTAATCTGCATGGTGGCTAGTTTTGTGCTATCCTATTTCACATTTCCTACTGATGGGAAAATTTCTTGAAAGTAGAAGAAAATTCACATTATGAGTGAGCCAAAATTATGTGTTTGAATTTGCATTCCTGATAGTCTTCAAATTATCTACTAACTGGTTCAGTAGAAGTTTGGATAAGGTCAAATGTGTTCCTTTCTTCATAATCTTGTAAGCTATGTCTACTACACTGGATGGTATGTTGTTCATCCTGCTGGCTTGAAAGAATTTGTTGCCTAGAACGCATGTATCGAATTTCATCTCATCATCGATTAAGGTGGAAACCTTCAATCCTCTGCCATATCATTTGGCTCCTGTAATCTTTTCAGTCTCAGCCTTTGGTGGGTGACTTAATGCTTTTACCTTCTCGATTAAAGGATAACTAGTGACAACATGGATAACATCTTGGGTTATCATCTTCAGTTCATCCAGCCAAAGTTTATGATTATACATTCGGCTCACTACTAACCGAATCCACTCAGCTTTTAAGACCTTTGGGAATAATAGGGCATTAGTGAGCCCTTTTACTTCTATATGTTTACGCTCATCTTTCAATGGTCCATCTTCATTGCATAGCTTCTTATAATCTTGTTAAACCTCTGAATCACCTATTTATGCAATATTGTAGTGTATAAATGCTCAAATGTCCTTAATGAGAAAAACCCTAGCTTGTATTCATGAGAATGCTCCAGCATCATTGGGTTGTGAGGTAACCTAATGGTGAATCTTGTAGTGTGGTTCCTCACATGCCAAATTATTAATGAGCTTAAACTCATCCTTCTTGGTGTTCTTTGATTACATAGTTCTTTATGTCATGGCCATTTTAAAGATTTAGGGCTTTCTATGAAATGCATGAAATAGAGTTGTCAATTTTTGTAGAACTTATTGTATACACCAGTTGTTGTTTCTGATCTATTTAGGAGTTCTTTGTGTCAAGTTGTGGGAACTCTGTGATCCTATTGCTTTTCGCTAAAAAAATTCTCTCGTCACTCTGCTCTAGTCATGGTGAGCAATGAGTCTAATCCCTTTCCCTTTTATAGCTATTTTCCCTAAAAGGTATGCCATTAATGCTTACCAACTCCTAGGTGTGTGAAGACAGAGTTCATCAGTTAAGACTTCAACCTCCCTTCAGTGACAAAATGACTTTTTAGGGCGTTCATTATACCTCTTGCTTTTACTGACGGGTTTTGGTGTTGCAAACAACTTGTTCACTTTTTCTCGGTTACTGATGAGGCTCAGTTTACACTAGAAAATTTTCTTTTAACTGATGCTTCTCATTAAATGTAGGTAGTCTTAGCTTTGACTGTGTATTGACGGATTTCAGTATGTATACCCGATAGCATAGTTATCACAGATTTTAACAAGTAATACCATGATGCATCTTTACTTATGCTAATTTGTTATTTTATCAACATAATATGGAACTGATGTAAAAATAATTACTTGGGGTAATGCAGTACCATACTTGTTCTTCTTAGGTGGGGGTGGTGATGTCACCAGATACATTGAATGGGGTGTCACCATTTGCATTTCTTGGTCCAGCTTCATCATTGTTTGAAGCTTTTGTCCACATTTTCTCTCTTTCCCTTTGGATATCTTCAATGGTATTTCCATTGGGATATGTGCTAGTTTTTGTCATTCAGTCTCTATAGTCTTTCTTGTGATGACCAAATTTATGAAAGCATAAGCATGCCATTCCAGGGTTAGTCAAGCCTTTAGAATTTCTAGTCCACTATCTCATATAGTTTGTAGCAATGCAACCATATCCTCCACATGTTGTACAATTTGTCTAAGTGTTGTAATCTCATGCATACTGGTTGCCGACTCTTTTTGGTTGATAGGGATTTTCTTGACCTTTTGGCTTCCATGCTTGCCTTTTCTTTTTCCACCATTCAAGAGTTGTGTGCCCATTCATTTTGCAACTAGGACAGTATTTGTCCATGTAGGTTTCGTTAATTGGTTGTTTCATCTTAGACTTACATTCATATGCTTTATGTCCTTTCTTGATGAATTTATAACAAAATCCTATGAATGAATATGTAGATTTAGGAATACCTTTCATTTTGCCTCTACATAAATTTGATGTATGGCCTTTCTTTCCATAGTGATTGTATGTAAGATTTTTTGGTCTTGAATTTGTATAGATATTCTCTGGATCAGTTTGATTTGATGATTCTCCATTCTCAGTGAAACCTAGACCTATGTTGTTGTTGACTCTTTGTTGTCCTTCCAGAAAATTATCTATTCTTTTATTGGTTTCTTCAGCTTTCTTGATAATTTCATTATCCTACTGCTGAATTTTGATCTCATGTTTCAACTTTTCATTTTCATCCCTTAGCTCATTGATAGCTTCTATTCTTTCAATGAGTTCAACATTTATTTTGTTTTCCTCTTGACTCATAAGAATAATCTGATTTGTAATCTCATGGTGATGCTATGTAAGTTTTTGTATTTCAGACTCTTTCTCTTGTAGCTTTTTGTGTAATCTTTCTTCTATCATCAATAGCTAGTGTTGTTTCTTTCTCAGCTTGTTTATAATTTTTCATGACATCAATCATCCTTACCATCTATGTTTCTTGATCAATTTGCAGAGATTAAACTTATCCACCTAGATATTGATTGATTAAAGTAAGGCTTGTGATACTTTCTTCTGATGTATCTAATGCTTTGCTCATAGTTGATCCTAAAGACTCAAATAAATCTGGTATCTCTTCCTCATGATAATTTGTCTCATTACAGAAAGATGCCATAATCTTTCTTTCATCTAACAGTTGTCTCATGTTGATTCTAGCTTCTTTATACTGTTCATAGAACATTTGACTTTCTAGCTTCTTATTTGCAATATTCTTGTCAAGTTTGTACTTTGAACCATTATATGATCTTTTCTCTTAAGCCTTCAAGCTTTTCCAAAGAAGAGACTTAGCTCTGATACCAATTGTTGGAATTAATGGGAATTGTGTACTGAGAGGAGAAGGGTGAATCAGTACCTCTAAAGTTTTTGTATCCTTTATTCAATTAACCTTTGTGCAATCAATTGTATATCTATTCATCTGATCTATACTATCTTGATGTGAGTTATATAAATTCATAAAATTAACATACATATGAACATTCATAGAAACATTCATGAAATTAATTGACACATAACACAAGATATGATATCGCAGAAAACTCTTGTTAGGAAGTAAAAACTGCGGTGGGGATGGCACCCACAAAATCTTCACTATCTGCAGATTGGAAGGGGTCGGTTAAGGATTACAATTTTTTCACTTCTGATGATCTACCTGGTGAAGGGTATCTGTGGAGACCTTTTAAATTCTACTCAGTTAAGAGCTTTAGAAACACTGTTGAGTGTCCACTTGGTTAAGATATTTGTAGTTGGACTCTTAAATCCACCTTCCTTGAAAGGAATTTTACACTCTTCTCCACTTGTTAGAATGATAGAAAATTACAATTTGACCTGGTAAATACGATCTCCTATTGCTGATACACATCCATTTAAGTTTACATAAATAAGATTATCACCTAATGTGGTTGAGTAATACCTCTGATTCTCGGTAGCCTCTGTTCTTGGTTCTTGCTAACCAAATTCACCTTTTGTTGTTCTGGTTCTTGAAACTTTCAATATCATCCATAGATTTTCTCATAGGCTTCATTCATCCTCTCTTTCATATTCACATAATGTATAATGAATGATTACATCATCTATTTATAAGATGGATTAACATCATCAAGTTTCATGAAAAACAATGTTAACTCTAAGATCAGGGTTACAACTTTTACCTAGATCTCCTAGTCTATGTGTTTTAAATCAGTTAGACTGTTAAAGGACTTACATTCATGTTTCTTGTCCCTAAAGAAATGGATTTAAAAACAAATCAAGATTCTATAAATAGAATAAGACTGCTTTATGTGACTTGGAATTCAAATCCACTTTTTGCAGGCTGCAACAGACTCTCAATTTTTGTCGGTCAGTTATGCTCTGAAATCAGTTGACTGTCTTTCAATTTTATTCTCATAGTTTTCTCTTTAACTGTCTCTTCAATTTTCACTATGCCCTATACGTCGAGTTCCTCTTTATCCTTTTGAATTTGGATTTTTGGTGTACACACAAAGTTGTGTCATCAGTTCTCTTTGTACTTAGTCATCTTTAGTGATCTCTTTATATCTAATTTTTGGTTTTCTCTTTGTCCTGTCTTTTTGTGTATGCTTACCGAAAGTGTTGTTTGCATACTAATCGAAAATTAATGTCATCAATCCTATACTTGGATTTATGTATCATTACATTTTTTTTATGTATCATTATACTTGGTTTTATTTATGTATATATATAATAAGAAATGTATACTGTCAAGTGACAAAATACTAGGATAAGGTGACATCAACCTTGTAGACCCTATGTCATTTTTGTGTCTCCATTTTTCTTGGAAAGTGTTCCCTGACACATCAAAGGAAAAATTTTGAATTTTTTTATTATGTGCCAAATGGCATTGCATTTTCAAGAGAGAAACAAATAATTATTATAAGGATACGACAAAGTGGATACAATTCCTCCAAACCGTCAAGTTTTTGGTATAAAAATAGTCATTCTTTGTGAACCCGATAATTCAAGGTAACAAGTAATTAAATCAGAGATCCAAACACTCATAGAGAAGTCATGGAGCATATGAGAAGATAAATATTTGAGTGGCTGGGTAGAAGTACAAATCTGTGTCACACTTTTATAAAGGAAAAGGTCAACAACATGCAAACTATTAAACTTTAATGACATAAAACGTGGCATTTGTGTTTAGAATTTGAAAATGATGTAAACTAATGTAATGTGTAATAGTGGATGAAATTTATGCTTATAATTTTAAAAAAATATAGAATAAGAATTGACATAATTTTTTAACTTTTGGAGTCCATTTTATATTTGCTAAAAAATCCTGAAAAACTAGGGTCTAGTTCCCACAAAAAAATGCAAATAATCTTGTTTTCTTTTGATTTCGAAATATGTTTTAGATGACAAGTATAGCCAGTGCATATAAAAAAAAGATTCATTTTGTGTATATATTTTGTCTGTTATAACCATTCAAAGTCAGAGTTACCCGAAATTAACAATTTTTGTCTTCCACTTAATTTTTCGTAGCAAATCTACGATATTTAGAAAAAAATTTATATATTATTGAAGATGACTCTCTCCTCTAGTGTTCAATATAAGTTTAAATTTTTTCTGACATGATTTGCTATTTTTTTCTTTTTTTGAACGAGCATGTTCTTAAATATTAAAATACCTAATTGTAGTTTTTTCAACTTATAATATATTATATGTAATCAAAACACGATAAAAAAACTATATGCCCACAATCTAGACTCCAATCTCTACAAAAGGGTATTTTTAGATTTTAAAACAATTTGAGTTTTGATGAAGAATTTAGCTCCAAAACTGAATTTTTTTCAATTCTCCATTTTTAGCTTATTTGGCTGCCACATGGGATGCCACACAGGTATGTTCGGCTGAAACTATTTTAGTCAAAACATTTTGGCTAGAACTATTTGGGCTGAAAGTAGGGCCCACCAAACATAGTCGCGTGGATCACCGTGACCCTCAAAGATCATATAATAAAGAGTTTTTATAATAATTAAAAAAACAAAATTATGATTTAGTGCAACTTCAAAAATGTTATTTTAATAAAATCATTTTTTTAAGAGTTTTAAAGGCATATTTTTGGCGTTAAAGGGAAACTAAGAATTAAGATTATGAAGGAGGTTTGTTTTTTTGCAATTTTATTTCTTTTTTTTTTTTTTTGGATTTTTTTGTGTTTTTAATTAAAGCATTGTTCAATATTGGATTATGAACTTATGAATATTATTTTTTGATTTTTTAATCAATGGTATATGATTTTGTGTATGCAGGTGAATTGAAGCTCTCAATTTGAACAATTTGTAAAATGGGGAATAAAAGGAATAGAACAAGAAAATATGATCAAATAAGGGATGACAATAATGAAAGGTCATACAAAACATAATGAAGATGAACCTGTTGAAGTTCAGGAAGGACCTATTATTATTCAAGAATATGTCATTCAACTAAGGTAACGAATGGGTAAAACTAAAGGTAGAAATATATCTTTTGGTATGGGAAATTTGATGGAGATGAATGAGGATTCACTTTTGAGTCAAATTTCATTTGAAGAAATGGTATCTATAAGCACAATAAAAAACATTGCAAACAAAAAATTGGGATAAATATTTTCAAAATAAAAGTATGGTTGGAAATCACAATTATTTGCTAGGTTATGTTAGAATGAATTTAGAATAACTGAGAGGGGAGGGGTGAATCAGTTATCCTCAGGTCTAGATGTAGAAAATAAAAACTTTTTGTATTTCAGATCTACTCGGCAGCAGTAGCATAAGTCAACAACTTTAATCATGCAATTTACAATCTATTGAAATTAGCTTGTAGAAACATAACAGTAAAACAAAGCATAAGCATTCATACAAGTTGACACAAGTATTTAATGTGGAAACTCAATATGGGAAAAACCACCAGTAACATGCTACAAATTTTTCACTCTTTTGAAGTGAGCGCTGTGAGGAGCCAACCCTATTAAAGGTTACAATAACACACTGTTAGGTGTGACCTGGTTAAAGGATTTAATCACCTTGTCAGGAGTGGCCTTGTTAGAGTACTTAGAACATTCCACCTGAATGTCACCTTGTTAGAGGATTTATACAAATGACTATTAGGTCAACCTTGTTAAAGGATTTAGCTGATACAATGGTTAGAAAGTAATTAGCAGTTGTGATCTGATACATACAACTTACTTTGCAAATTCAGATCCAATTACAGCTCTGATGTTAACTTACTGGATAGCCTGTATTGTCATTTCAACCTTTTGATCTTCTTGGAAATCCGTCAAGAAATCACACATGCAACTCTCTGCTTCTGTATTCAGCCTTCTCTGCTAGATCATGCCAAACACAAAATCAACTATGCAACCCTTTTGCATACACATCCACACTTCATGAATAACCCCTTGAGGTTATCATATACCTCTCTGTTTAGGTCATATAAATATTTTGCTTCTTAAACAAGATCGTAGATCTTATGTTAGCTTAGATCCAACGGATCATTCCATCTTTGCAATACATTTACTTCTCAAAAGTAGTCTCTAATTAAATCTTGAAACCATGCATTAATTACAGTTACCCATAGATTAAATGATGTGGATCAATCTTTAATTAACATTGCATATCCCAATAAAACTAACTAAGTCAGCCAGAGATCTCAAATCTCATCATTAATCCAATTACTGTAAGCTGGCCAACATCACTGTTTTAGGATGAAGCTGGCAGATGGCAAACTGGAAGCAAATGAAGATAACAAAGACCTGTTCCTATTCCTCCAGGAGGAGTGGGTGACAACCCTGTTGTCCAAATAGCTGGGAGAGAAGAATTAACGTTTCTGTCTATGGTTTGGGTTTTTTTGGCTGGGCTTGTCCCTCGGTTCCCCTGCTCTATTTTTGGGGTTAATGTTAAGTTTTTTATTTTGGTTTGGTTGAGCCCTGCGTGGCTTAGTGACAAAAATTTTGATGATACTGATGATAGTAATTACTCTGGTTTGATCTTTTTGAGTAGAACTGATACTTCTATTTTTGATAGAGGCAGAACTTTTAATGTCTGTGATAACCTGCTAAACTACTGTAAGATTTGACTAGTGCCATTAATATGCTATTAATGTGCTACTAGTCCTTTGTTCCACGGGCCAGCACCCTCTTGCTGCTTTTTCTATCAAAAACATCACTATTTCCACTCAGGAATTTCACTGGTGCTCGGCATTGAACAACTTTGCTCATCACAAAAAACTTTGCTTGGCACAAGAAAATTTGTTCGACACAAGCCAAACTTGTTCGGCACAAAACAGTCAAAAAACTGTCTTTGAAAGATAAACAACTAATTGCTTTGCCAAAGTGCCAACTGATCAAGTACCCTTTTATTTTCCTTAACTTAACCATTCACTTGGTCTTCTTGTTAAATCTTCTTCATCATCAGTAGATATGGTACTCAAATAGATAACAATAATCTCACCAGTTAAGGTTTGACAGAAATAACAAAATAACAATTGCTTGCATTGTCACTTTCCAACAATCTCCCTCTTTGGAATTGATGGAAACACAAAATATTAAAACAATGATTTAACAAGCATAGTTACCAACCAATCCAAAAATTTACCTGTGTTCCTTGATATGAATGAATCTTCATTAATGTCTTTAGCTTCATTCTGATACTTATCTATAAAAAATTTCTCTCTCTGTGTCTGTAATTACACTGTAATCATATGTGTCTAATCATCTATAGACTCCCTCTGAGTAGATAATCACTTCAATGTTTTAAATAGTAACTTTTGCCTCTATGTAATCTTTCCCTCTTGGTAATCTCTTCTTCTAGGCAATCTCTCCCTCTTTATAGGTAATCTCTCCCTCTTTGACAATAATGCCAAAGACATCGATATCATTATCATGTAGATCTTTAGTATCATGTTGATCTTGTCATCTTGATTATGACTCATTTTCTTTTCTATCCTTGTCCAACTTCACAACTTTAGCCAGCATCCTAAAGTGTGACTAACTGTGCATCAATGTGTCAAGTATTCTGAATGTAATATTTGATGCATAAGTACCATTCAAAACTTAATTAGCCTCAGTTAGGGGAATTACCCCCATTTTACCTCATAGATACTCATGAGCATCCTTGGGTAGTGCTTTTGTGAATATGTCTGCTAATTGTTCTTTAGTGTTCACATAATCCAGTCTCACTTCTTTACTCTGAAATAGCTCCCTCAAGTAATGATACTTGATAGATATATGCTTTGTCTCTGAGTGCATAACAGGATTTTTAGAAATATTAATAGCACTCGTGTTATCACAATATATGACAACTGGGTCAGTGATTTCTTCCTTCATACCTTTCAGTAGTATCTTCAACCACACAATGTTAGAAAAATTAACTACTGTTGCCACATACTTGGCTTCAGTTGTAGATTATGAGGTGTAGTTATGTTTCTTGCTTGTCCATGAGATCAATCTTTTTCCTTAAAGAAATATTCCACCAGTAGTTTTTTTTCTGTCATCAACATTTCCAGCCCAAACAGAGTTAGTATAAATTTTGAGTTCAAACTTGTCATCCTTCTTGTAGTATAGACCATAATCATCAGTTCCTTTCAAATATCTTAGAATCCTTTTTATTTCCATCATGTGAGTTTCCTTGGGGTTAGCAGAAAACCTTGCAACAATTCTAATAGCTAGGGAAATATCAGGTCTACTGTGTACAACATATTGTAGTTTACCAATCATTGATTTGTAGAGTGTTTGGTTCACTTCTTTTGTGTCATCATCTTTTATCAGCTTATGTCCAGTAGCCA
>MU227187.1:464803-500677 GCA_018584345.1 Thuja plicata | reverse complement strand
TTTTTCCCCTAATTTAAAAATATGTTATAGATGACATATATAGCTAGTGCATGAAGAAATAAAAATTGGTTTGTAACCTATATTTTCTCTTTTATAACAATTCAAATTCCAACTCACCTGAAATCGATAGTTTTCATCTCCTGCCATATTTTTCATAACAAATATATCCCAATCAAAAAAGAAATATATATTCTTGAAGATGAATCTCTCTTCTAGTGCACCATATGTTTTTCAAATTTATTTAATATGTTTTACTATTTTTTTTCTTTCTCCGAATCAACATCTCCTTGACTGTTAAAATACCTACTTGCAATATCTTTTAATTATAATAGACTATGTATAATTAAAACACTATAAAATCTATAAGAGATATTCTTGACTCTGATCTCTACAAAAGGGTATTTTTGTATTTTAAAAAAATATCATTAAAAAGTCTTAGAGTTATTGAAACGTCACTTTTCTAAAATAATTTTATTTCTATGGTAATTGACCTCAAAGTGGTATAAAACATGCATTTAACAGACATTTCCAATTGGAAAAGTTAAAAACCTTATCTAACTTAACTGTAATGAATCTAGCTAGACCATATGTTTGTCCAAAATTAATTTTTAGTTAGAAATACTAAAATTTAGCTGTGCTGATAAGTTGTCCTAAAAGGTGACAGATTATTGTGCTTTTACCCAGGGTTCATGTGGGTTTCTAATGTTCTAGGGTTTATGTTGGCTCATGTTCCAATTTCATGTTGTTTTCATGTTAGGGTTCATGTGTTGGTTTCATATTAGGGCTCATGTTGCTTTCTAGCACGTTAGGGTTTATGTTGGTTAATGTTCTAGTTTCACGTTGGTTTCATGTTAGGGTTCATGTTGGTTTCATGTTAGGGTTTATTTCTCAGTTAGGCTTAGGGATCTACTTTAAAATTAGTTTTACATGGTTAGGGTTCATGTTTGTTTAGTGTTAGGGTTTATGTTTGTTCATTTTCTAGTTTCATGTTAGTTTCTAGCTAATGCCATGCCATGATAGATACAATAGATAAAAGAAAACACAAATAGATATGTTTGAAAAAAAAATGATTTAGTCTTAAGGTTTATATTGATTCATGTTGGTTTCATGTTAGGGTTCAATATGGTTAAATTATTTTATTTTGTAGATGCTTTGAGTTACAAATAGCCTATGTTTACAACTAGCCTAGTTTAATGTATAGTTTGAATGTAACATTCTTGTAATATTTTTTTAATATTTATAATGTTATGTTTAATATATTTTATAACATTTTTCTAATGTTTTGTAACATTTTCCTAATATTTTGAAACATATGTAATAAAACTAAATTAATTAACTAACTAACTAACTAACATATAATCTTAACTCAAAAAAAACTAAATTTACATAAAACCATATTTTTATTTTCAAAAAAAAAATTAAAATTAAAACAAAAACATTAAATAATACAACTACATTAATATAACAAAAAAAACTTAAAAATATTAAAAAAACATTTAAAAAAACCTTACCTATTTTTGGTCGAAGATCACCAAACCCACTCTGCAAATCTCAAAATGTACAAGTAAAAATGAGCCACTCTAGGCAAATTTTAGGGTATATATAGTTTTTAAGGGTTCCGTCTGAAACCATTTTGGCTAGAACACATTTTCCACATCGATGCCACATAGCACCGCGTGTGCACCACGTATGTACGACCAAAAATATTTTGGCCAAAACAGTTTTGACCGGAACAACGAAAAAGGTCCTCAAGTGCGACACAACTTTGTACTTTTACCTGACTATGGGTTAGTAGTAGATGCTGACTATGGATTAAAATTTTGTTTTCTTTTTTGGTTATACATTATCCTAGGGATGAGTTTTCATAAGTAGATTTCTGCTTCTTATTTTGAGTTACCATTGTGGTTTTTCGTTCATTAGTTTTTTTTTAATATTAAAAGTAGCCAAAACTATGGGGCTTGCCCATATACAGTCACTGCAAAATAAAATTTGTAAGAAGAAAGATATAAAAGGAACAACCACCTATAGCTTTCCTCTATCAAAAACCACAGAGAAAATATAAGGAAAAAAAATTGAACCCCCTAGGCTACACAAGTTCGCCAAAGTATTACAGTAAGTTTTAAACTACCACCTAGGGCAATAAGAGTCCAAGTTAAACCAACTGATAATATAATTAAAAATATAATCACTAGGGTGACTTGGGCCACTCGTTATGCCAAAAAAAATAGAGAAAAACTATTCCTAATTCTTCCTAGCATGATTGGGTTTGGATACTAAAATCCTGTCCCAATCTTCTAAAAGAAACTTGAATAGGTCCTTGTAATCCTCCTCTTCATTCAAATTCATTTTGTTAGCATCCTTATGTAGCAGTTAGAGTAATGTGAGAGAACTGTGTATAAGCTTTAATGCAAACTTGGTGATTTCCTTCATCTTATAATCCATGGAATTAGCATTGTTAACAATTTCCTTTACCTTTGCCTTCAGACCATCCACTCTCTTTTCCATGTTTATCATCTTATCAACATCCTCCCAAACACTTCTGGCCTCCTCAATGATCATATTATTCTCAATCCTTACAGTTGGTGAAGGATATTTGGGCCTGTTGGTAGGGTCCACAGTAGCATCAAAAGAGATGTTTGGGCTTGTAGACACATGGGTAGAGCTACTAGCCTCAGGGGAGAGACCAGTGGCAATCAGAGAAGAAATATTTTTTTTCAAGGGAGTTCTCCTCCTCATCTAGGCTAGCAGACTTGGAAATGATCTTAGATGAAGAGGGATCCTTGAGGGTTTTCTCCTTTTTAGAGGGTTTTTTAGTAAGCCTAGGGGAATGGTGGGGGATATTAGCTTGATCGTTAATCTCAACATCCAAGTCAATTTTCTAGATATTGAACTTAGGATTTTTTGGCTCAGTGGATTTGTTCTTAGTAGGGAAACTAGCCTATGTATTTTCCTTATTGGTAGTAGGGGTTTTATAGGGAGTGACAACATTTGATGGGCTTCGTTTAGCCTTAGCAACGAGCATTTTAAATTTTAATTTTTTTGAGAAACTAGGTTGAGGGTCAGTAATAGCCAAGAGTTGTGTGCATGCTAAATGTGGGCCTCTGATCTAGCAGAACACTTCAACATGGTCCTTGTTCTTTATCTGCATACAGGAATGAATATCAATTCATTCACCCTGCATGTCTGAAAGAGTCGACCTGTTGCCTTCTAGAAGGCATGAGTATGAGCTTGCTCTCAGGTCATTGCAAGCTCTGTCACTACACCAAAGACCTAAATGAAGGATTTAATCTATATGCTGAAATTAAAATGCTCTGATTAATCTAAATGAGCACAAATTTGATGTTAACCCAAGATAATTAAATTCAATTTTTAGGCACCAATTGAAGTGTGATGGATTAATTTTAATACACCAAATGGAAGTGTGCTCTATGATTAGATTTGCATGATTGCATAAAAGTAAACCAAATGCTAATCAAATTGAAAGCTAAAATGATAAATGATTAAATGCAAATTACAGCATAATAACGATAATAAAATTTTGGGATCCTTTGTGAAGGAAAATAGTTTCTCTTTTATATAAATCACTCTCAAATCGACGGTCGAGATAGAAATAAAAGAGTGGCTCAGATTTGATTGAAGAAGCACAATCCATGTGCAAGCGATGTGATTGGTCGAGAGAGTCAGTTGACTGAACTGACTGGTCAGTCTTTTTGGAAACTTCCATATTCAGTTTTCAGTTAACTGAAATGTTTCCAAAATGATAAACAGTGGAGAATCAGTTAACTAAGTGGAACTGGATTGTTTCCATTTTGATAATCAGTCAACTGAATTTGATGATGTCATATGCATTTTTAATAATTAAGTTGATTTTGAATGCACATTTATGTTTTTATAATTAATTTAATTCCTTTTTATTTAATTGACAATTTTGTAATTTTTATTTAATTAATATGTCATAATATCAATTAAATAATAGTATAAAGTTTATTTGCCAATGTAATGTGATTTTAGGAATTAATTACTTAATCAAGTAAGATGATCGATTAGGACCTAGGGTTTAGGTCAGACCAGTTTGAATTCGATAGTTATCTATTTGATTTAGGACTTAGGTTTAATCAAGATTAGGGTTTCTTGATTAAATGCTGAGATTGGGGGTCTAGGGTTTAGGTGATTACAAGTTGGAGCAGAGAATATTACACATTTTTAACCGAAATGGTTCGGGGAGGAGAGAGGGAAAGGTGGAATTTTTAAAGCCTATAAATTAGCACTTGGTGTATAATGACAAAAAAATTCCCCTGCTTTTTAACCTCCACAATATCTTTAACATTTAAATCCATAGAATGTAACTGGGAAAAAAGGAATGGAATTAAAATCCCTATTCCTAAGATGATCAAGAAATAGAAGGTGGTAGTAACAATAAACCCCATATCGACCCTCGAGCATAAATTATTTCATAATAGTGTAGTAGATTTGGTCCCATGGTTTCAAAAGTTTCTTACGGTTGAACCCACCATGGAATTTTATAGGTTTCTCATTGTCACAAAAGAACTAGTTCAGACTAGAAATGTCATAAATTTGGCTCTACTTCTTCCATTGTCGGCCTTCCATGGAAAAGTGCATGACTTGAGAAATGAATTCTTCATTAATCTAAAAAGAGCTTCCCCCAACAATGACTAGTCAGTCCATCTATGATGAAACAAATTTTTTTGATAGCCTCTCATCAAAGCCAGTCATGTTCACCATGACTTTGTCAATTTTGATATCCATGCACACAAACTATACTACGGGCATATTTTTTAAGTTATTTTTTTTATTCTACTCAATCCTAAAATGACCTTCACTCATATTCTCTTTCTGTTCCTCTAGATTCATAGACAGAGTGAAGGAATTTTTAGACTTATAGAGATGCCCACAATTACTGGTAAAATTTAGAAGCTAACCCACAACATGCAAATGAAGCCCATCATAATGAGTTGTGAAATAATTATTTGGCATATATAAACAATATCACAAAAATCAAAGTATAAATGACTCGTACGATCTTACATTTCCATAAAAATTTAAGGGATACAAAAGGTAAGTGCCATCAATGAAACTTGTAAATAGTTTTAGGCCAATGTAAAATTTTGGGATGGTGATACAACAAACAGTTTCCATGTATATATCCCATTCGCGCCCTCATAACACCCATGTTGAAAATTAAAATTTGAATGTCATTGTCATCATTTTCCATATAGTATGGAAAGTAATAAAGGAGAGCCTACTATAGGGCTTGGCCATTATGAATATTAGAGTCTAGTCTTTCCTTATCCTGGATCGCTCTAGTGTCCTCTAGCAACAGTTGAACACTCCTCCAACAACTAACACTGTCCTACAATATTTGAAAGGCTATCATAGAATCAATAGTAGATTCTCGTCTTTGTATGTGTTCCTTGTAGTAAAATTGTCTAGGTTGGTAATGAGCATATGAATGACTCTTTGGATTGTTTCCACTTTCTAGCCCATAGAAAAAATACCACAGACTGTATTCACCATAATTTTAGAGACACCTTTGATTTTGAACAACCTGATTCTTATAGTAAGGGAAAAGTTTATACCCCAAAGAAGAGCCATGGCCTTAGCCTGATAGATCATATGGTTTTCCAGTCTCCCTACATAGGTAGCAATCAAGTTCCCCTGGTGGTCTGTTATGACTCCACATACCACTTGAGAGACATTATTAGAAGCACCATTAAAATTCAACTTATAACATGATTGGCTTGGAGCAATCCATGTTGTTCTCTTCCTTTTGTGCTTATTGGTATTATCATAATTTGTAAACTCTCAAGATAATTTCCATTGGTTACCAATCAAAACATCAGTGAGATTTTGTGGGTTGGAGGCGATTTTCCATTTAGTAATTGAGATAATCTTAGTGGGAAAATTACAAAAGCTATTAAACAAACTATCTAGTGTAGTTTATGAACCTTTCAAGATCCTATTATTCCATGCCTTCCATAAACATAAGAAAACATGTCACAGGATGTGCTTCCATTGTTGTTTAATGAGTAGATGATGGGAAGAGTGTTTCCAAACTTTTACAAAATCATGGATATCATAGTGGAAAACCCATTAAGGATCAAAATTCTATAAGATTTTTCGCTAAACAATGATAGAAAAGGAACAATGGATGAAAAGATTATTAATAGTTTCCTCTTCAGTTTTACAAAGGACACATCTGTTTGGAAATTGGAATCCTCTTCTCCTTAGATTATCTTCTATAAGAAAAATACCATGCCTAAGAACCCACAAGAAAAAAATTGAGTCTCGGTAACAGTTGTGGATTCCACACTTTTTTCCAAACATCCAAGTCTCCATTGTAGTTCAATATTTGTCTGTAAGTTGATTTCATAGAGAAATCGCTAGATTGGATTCCTTGACAAATAAACTTGTCTAAATAGTTTGAGAGGGGAATTTGTATGATATTCAGAAGGGGTTGAAGCTCCTTGTCCATAGCTACAAGATCGGGGCAATCATTAATAATCACAGTCATGTCCTTCCATTTGGAACCCTCAAGCAAACTGTAGTTAGCAAACAACATACCAACCCTTCTTTTAAGGATATTCATAAGTTTCCCAAAGGGATTGTCTGTGAGAGGTTTCTCATCATGCCAGATATCCTTCCAAAATATGATCCTCCTCTCATTCCTGATCTTGCACCTCAAGTCGCCCTTTATAATAGGTCTGCATTTAAGGATATTATTCCATATTTTGGATCCAGAAGGAAGCCCTAGGAACAAAGTTTTATGCAGAATTGTTCATTTTCTAGGTATTTTCTCTCACAATACCAAACCAATCAGTTATTAGAGTAAATAGATATTTTCATTTATTAATCAAATCATTATTGATTTAATTATTCAGTCACCTTTTTATCTCTAGTTTACTTAAACTAAACTCTAGGCACATAATAATTAATTTTATTATTAATTATTATCATGAAACCTAGGTTTCTCCACCTTAAAGTGTTCGATCTCCATTATAAGGATTGATATATTTGGAAGTATTAATTATTTTGTAATTCCCTCTACTCTCTCTCTCTCTCTCTCTCTATGAATGAATATTTCATCTTTCAGATCATTATACGTTGTGTCTTCATTATTTTCTTTTGTGATAGGTATTTTGCATACAGTAGATCTTGGTGATTGAAAGCATCAAATTCTAACATGGTATTAGAGCACTGCTATTGTAGCCCATTGTTGAATTTTTTGAAGATTTTTTTGGAGAACTGAGTGATTCAAGTTTTTAGTTTTTTGTATGGACCTACGGAGGAGATCTTTTTTGGAGCACTTTGGGCACAAACCGACCTCACAATTGCATTCAAAAGGCCCCAAAACCCCTATTTTCATATAAGTTTCATCCAATTTGGACACAGTTTAAATCCGGGCCCTCTTTTTTGCATGCACAACCTTTGAACAGTTTTCTAGGCAAAAAACGTCTTTGTTTTTACACTGCCTCAAAATTCATGCCACCATACCAACAAGAAATTTTTTTTTAAAAGAAAATTTAATTTTTTTTCCCTGGTACCTCCACCAATTTTGGCAAAAATATTGGCAGTCCCACCAGATTTAGTGGCACCACCAGATTTAGTAGAGATCCACTAGATTTACCTAAAATCACTTGGATTTCTTCTTGTTCTCGAGTCCTCTTGAAAGGTTTTCTCATATCTTGAGAAAATGGAGAGATTTTGGGTCAAATGAGATATCGTCGTAAAGCTGGTTCAAAGCTCGATCTAATTTTCTAGGTTTTGTTTTCTGATTTTTTCATCTTACAGGGTTTTTTCTAGTCAAATTCATGGTTCCCTTTTGCACTCTAGTCACCATATCTTGTTCCTTCAAATTCCATTTTCAACTTCTACATGTCATCGAAAAGCTACTTCCATTCTCTTTCTTCTTGTATGAGTCTGATCATCAGAATCTGCTCGAGGTATATTTTATTCATTTTTTTTTAGGTTTTGCAATATAATGGATATCTTCAATTTTTTGGGTCTTGTGATCATTTTCCTTGCATGGGATGACTCTCTTTTAGCTATTACATATGTTTTTGCAACTTCTAGTCATTTCTGAGCATTGTAGACATCATTCTGTAGCATTTCTTTTTTTACAAATGCACTGACATAAAGTGCCATCATTGCATGTTTGGTATCTTGCATGTTTTGTGCATGTTTTTACTCGCACTACATAGTAAAGTTCTATGGGCGATTTGATCTACCTTTGACAAGTGATTATTCCTTCCACAACATTATCTTTATTATGCGTGTATAGAGATTAATCATTCTTGACACCATCCTTTATATGTGCTTGTACTTTCTTTGACATGCAGTTATTCTTGGTAGCCTCTTTCACTATACCTGTCATACCTCTCAGTGCTCAACATTATGGGGGGTATTTCCTATTGGTTCTAATGCTTCCTTGGTTCGATGGAGTGAGCTATGTATTCAGTATTTTTTCCTATGTACTAGGCGGATGTAGTGGCTAGGTACCTATGCATTTCGGTCAGATGGATCATTTAACATATGGACACTTATTTCATTCCTATTTTGGAGACATCCTTCAATATTTTGATCATCTCTTCAGACATTGATTTTTTTTTTCCATCTATATCTTTGAGTTTCAACATTTGCCTTTGTTTGTCATCCTAATTCGAGTAGTGTCATTTAAGGGAATTCACACAAATATGGTCTTCTCTACATGATCAAATTCTATTATAGTGTACGTTCCAATAATTATTCTTTGACAGTGTTTGTAGCTTCATGCTTCAGTGGTGTTCTACATGTCCTTCATTTGATCAAATCTTGAGACTTTGGGTTTTTTTTTCCATCTGTATCTTTGAGTTCTGATGTTTTCCTTTGTTTTCCATCCTGATTCAAGTAGTGTCATTTGATGACACTCATGTAGATTACAGTCTTCTCTACCTAATCTTTGTTCGTATCTTCTCAAACATTCTCTCGTTTGGGGGCTTCTTCATTCCTTCACTAGTCTTCATCTCTTTTCAGAGAGGGATTTTTGTCACTAGGTTTTCTCATTTTCTCCTCTTTACAAAGATTTTTTGTACTTGGGTACCTGATTAGGCCATATTGTCAGGACCCATTTTTTCTTTTAGTAGTTATTTCTATGTTTTAAGCTTCTCCCTAAGTTTATCTTAAGGGAGGGTGTTAGAATAAAAAGGTATTTTTACTTATTAATTAAATAATTATTGATTTAATTATTTAGTCACCTCTTTATCTCTAGTTCACTTAAGCTAAACATTTAGTATATAGTAATTAATTCTATTATTAATTATTATCATGAAACCTAGGCTTCTCCACCTTCTATTGTTTGATATCCTTTATAATGATTGATCTCTTTGTAATTAATAATTCTTTTGTAATTCCCTCTATTCTCTCTCTAAATGAATATTTCATCTTTCAGATCATTATGAGTTGTGTCTCCATTCTTTTCTTTTGTGATAGGTATTTTGCATATAGTTGATCTTTGTGATTGAATTGTTTGAATTTTAACATCAGCAACCCCCTTAACTAGGGTCCATCCAGCTTTAGCCAAAAGGTCCTTATTTAGTGATTTTATTTTCTGATCCCCAAGCCTCCCATAGATTTCAAGAGGTAGTCAATATCCCTATTTACCAAACATAATCTTCTCTTCTCCTTCATACCCATCCATAGGAAAGTCCTTTGGATGCTCTCTAGTCTTTCCTCCATAGAAATAATGATTCTAAACAAGGAGAGAAAATAGACAGAAATACCCTGAATGACATCAACAAGGAGTTGAAGCTTTCCTACACTACTCAATACCTTGCCTTTCCAACAAAAAAATTTCTTCTAGATCCTTTCTAGGATAGTATTCCTGAAGGCCAGGGTGACATCCTTGATAGTAAGAGGGAGACCTAGGTAAGTTCTAGGTAAGTTGGCAAACTGACATCCTAGGATACCAATAATTTTGCTTGCATGTCTTTCAAAGTATTGAAGAAGTATAGACTACAGTCATTATAATTAATACTTTTTCATGAATCCAAGGCATAGTTAGAGAGGATATTCTTCCACTATCTAGCCTCTAGCATAGAGGATCTACTAAACAATAAGGTATCATCCAAAAATTGTTTCAACAAAGAGGGGGTAATGGTAGAAGCTCATTTCATTCCTTTTAGTTTCCATGTGGAAACAAGCTGTAAAAGGTTTCAGCCTAAAACTTCATAAATCATAAGGAAAAGGCAAGGAGAAAGTGGATCCCCCTTCCTTAGACCTTTTTCATCCTTGAAGAATCCCCAAGGAACTTCATTCACCAAGACAAAAAAAAATGAATGGTCTCCACACATTCCCTTATAATATTTATCACCTTCTAGTTAAAAAAAAAAATTTGAAAGAGTTTTATACAAAAAGCACCACCTAAATTAATAATAGGATCTAGAGATGTCAAGGTTAAATCCATACCTAAGGTTTTTCTCCTATCCATAGAATGTATAATTTCATGAGTGGAAATAGAAGCATTAATGATTTTCCTACCTGGAAGAAATTCTTTCTGAGTGGGGTTGATAAACTTAGAAATAAGTAGCTTGATTCTATTGACCAACACTTTGGACATGATCTTGTAAATGGTATTACATAAGCTTATCAATTCAGAAGTCCACCATACCCTCTGGGTCTTGAGATTTAAGTAACAAAATGATGTAAGTATTATTCAACTTTCTGAGGAGCTTCCTAGTTCTGAAGAAATCCTTCACCGCCCATGTGACATCAAAGGTGACAATATCCCAAAAATCTTGGAAAAAAGCAGGAGGAAACCCATATGGACAATAGCCTTATAGCCTCTCATAGATAACATAGCTTCACGCACTTCCTCAACAAAGATTGGGGAAAGAAGATGTGTATTGTCTTCATCATTCAAATCCATAGGGAGGCAGGAAAGAAGTTTATTTTGCATCATGACATTCTTTCCCCCATTCTCGGCAAACAATCAAATGAAAAAGTTAGCAATAGTTTGGCCGAGCTGTGCTTTATCCTTAACCTCTTGACCATTCTCATCAAGGAGAGGCCCACCTCATCTTAACTAATTCCCTTTTAATAATATTTAATTTTTCCATAATTCTATACATGGTAGTTCCTTTTATAGGATAGGCCCACCACATCTTAACTAATTCTCTAAAATTTGGGTGAGAGGCCCACATTATCTCATATCTAAAAGTAATAGGCCTCAAGATAGGTTTATCAACCTAGTAAAGTAAGACTGGACTATGGTCAAAAGTGGTTCTTGGGAGGGATCTTAGAGAAGAGTTATATCAAATATACCATCCCGAAGATACAAGAAATATATCAAGTCTAACTTGAATAAGGTGATTCCATTTGTGATTTTTGGTCCAAGTGAATGGTATACCCTTTAGATCAATATCAAACAACCCACTCTTATTAATAAAATTATCCAGGTCCCCCATACTATCATTGTAATCAGTTGGGCCTCCAATTTTATGTAAAGGGTAAAGGGAGAAATTAAAATCATCTAAAAGCGTGAAGAGAGAATAACGATCCCTCAATATGAAATTTTTTATCTCATCCCAAACTTCCATCCTGTCCGATCTAGTATTTCGGGCATAAATGTTAAACAAATGCAAGTAAAATTATTAAGCTTGAAGGTAACAAATAAGTAGTTCTTGGAAAAAAAACAAAAAACATTATCATGGAGCTTATTAGGGTTTCATAGATTAGCAATACCTCCCAAGGAACCTAAATCTTCCACATAATAGTAAGTAGCTCTAGGCCAAAGTTTATAAGCAATCAACGAAAAGTTATGGTTAGTGATTTTAACCTCCTGCAACAAGAAAATATGCACCTTTCAATCAAGGATATATTTCTTAATAGTGAATTATTTCAGGGGGTTGTTCATTCGCCTAATATTCCATGATAGGAATTTAATTTTTAACTTTTTTATTACCATCTAGGGCCATTTGCTGACCGCTTGCAATATCTTTAGCCATAGCTTTCTATCTTAGCACTTTGTCGGAAGGCCTTCCAAGTTTTCTATCAACACCCACATCTACTTTTATGTTCTTGTTTTTATCTTTTAACTCCACCAATCCTAATTATCTTCTTGATATTTCCCCAATGGTGTAGCCCTTCTAATAGGAGTCTTCCCCATCCCATTCTTTATCTCATCTAAAACCACTAAAAATACCAGAGAGTGGGATGGAGAATTGAACAGCATCATATTTAATTGCTTCATCCTCATAGTTATTTTATTTTCCTCCACAGATTTTTGGGGTTTGGTATTAGCTTTTTCTTTGGCATTAGAGCCCGTAAAAGTCACCAAATATCTTTTGGGAATGGAAGATTGTTCAATCTCTATACCTACCAAGGAAGAGGTAGCCAATTTTCTAGATAAACAAAAAAATTCAATAGGTGGGATTAACCCTTCCTCAAAACCAAACAAGGGCCTAGGGGGTTCAGAATAAACATCATGATTTTGATAGTCTAGAGTCCTCATAAGATCTAGGATGTCATCAATGAAGGGGTAGTCCTCCATCTCAACAAGGGGGATGTCTGCATTGCATGATTGGGGGAAGAGGGACAACTAGAGAGTGCTTGAGTTGGGGAATACTTATGATTAATAGTGGATGCAACAACTGGAGATGTTTTCCCAAAAGATGAGACCACAGGGATGACATCCTTCCCCTTGAGTTTGGGTTCTTTTGGGCACTGATTTTTACAGTCAGCAATAATATGACCGTGTTTAGAACATCTTTGACAATAGAGGGTAGCATTTTCATACACAATGGGTTGAGACCATTTTACCCATTTAGATTTTGGAGTGATAAAGTTTGGGAGAGATTTATTAATAGAAACATTAACATAGAAGTGGGCATAGAGTTAAAAACTAGAATTTTTTAGTGTAATTGAATCAACTGTGAAATAAAATCCAAATGAGTTTCCAGTCCATAAAATATCTTATCACCCCAAAATTCAAGAGGGAGACCAAGTAACCTAACCTAGACATGGGCCATCAGGTTGAGCTCCGTAGAAGGATCAAAAGCTAGTCTCCATTTAGAATGGGTCATCACATGTTTCCCATATGCCTAAGAGCCTAAGAGGACAAACCAGATCATGTTTTGCATTAAACTTAAATAGGAATAGACCACTTGAAATTGCAAAGATATCCACACTCGCTTTGCGATTCCATCTACTAGCAGCTCATCTTCTAACCAGGTCAATCGATGGTCTGAATGTGAAGAATCTTCCCACCAGTGCAAGGTGTAGGGAAGAGGTTCTTTTATCCATGAGATTATCTGCCAAGATAATATTTTTTCCTTTTTCATTTTTGGTGAATTTAATTAGAAGATATTCCATTGTTAATTTTGTGGGTCCATCAAGAGCCCCCTTCTAGTCATTTTTGACCTCTTTGATTCCCACCTCTCTAGTCTTCTGACCGACTGCATTTTTTGGCCTGCTAGACTAAGATTTGATGCAAGAAGACTCATTAATATTATCTATCTTCTTCTCTTCTAATTTCTTATTTCTGAAAAGCTTTTCTTACTGGACAATTCCTTCTCTACAAGTGATCAAAGAATATTCCAACCTGATCAAGGCATCGCATGAATCATGTTATGGGGGGAGGGTTTGAATACATGGAGGAATATTTCTCCCCAAAAACCTTGGCCATGATTTTAGGAATTCAAAAAAATTGGTTACAATTCAGAGCGGTTCATGGAGAAAAGGTGAATCATACATTGTTGTGGAGCCCTCCCTTAGTTTGTTATAAATTAGAGCCATGATGTTTTCTTTTTGTATGAGTCAATTTAGGTATCTATATATCTCATATTTGATTTAAAAGGTGAACTAAAGAATATTATTTTAAATATCTTTCTTTTCAAGATTAATTACATACTTGCATTCATTCTTTGTTGGAGTTTTTTCCTTGACACTATTACTCCATCTAAATCTAGTTTCTCATTTAATTGCTAATTTTTATAATATTGTTGAATTCTATGAGAACATTGTTTTGATTAAAGAAAAATAGGTTTTGAAGGGACTTGAAACCCTTTCACAATAGTATAGTCCAACAAATAGAACTAACAATGAGCCAAACAGAACCCAATAGTAATAGATTAGAAAAAAGGGGGAACAAACCACAGAGACCTTACATATTTTTTAGCAGCCATTCATTCTTTTGTATCCGCTCACCATTTATACCACAAACCTTGTTGATAACACTATCATTTGGCATAGCACTTTTTTCCTTGGCGTGGAGTTTTGGAGCCAAATTGGGTATAGAACTACAGGCCACTCCACAATCAATCATTAGATTCTTCAATTTAACACTGTCAATCTTGGATTTTGTTAGCACTTTTTTATCACACCATGGATCACCTCAACATGGGTGTTTAACTTCTTAAGCCCATCTAAATTGTTCTCCATACTAGTATGACTAACCACCACAACTAACCTCAATTTTTTTGTGAACATTTGAAATGTCATCCTCCAATGTTTTAATTCTTTGTTCATGCCCCTCTTTTGAATCTTTCACCCCTTTGGTGAACTCTTGGGTAGTGACAAGATTTTTTTCTACAGTTTTCTCATTGGGGGTTGAAACATACATATCATTTAGGGCATTAAATTTTGAGACTATCCACATGAGAAGGGAACAGTGACCATTCCTATTTTCCTTAACATTTTTTCCCATATGCACACTATCATGTACAAATGATCCCTTTTCCACTAGAGTATTTTTTCCATTGGGGATTTTGACATGGAGGTCCATATCGGTAGCATTGTTTTTGATAAAGGTAAATATAGATTTTGAAGAGGCCCCAAAACCATTTATAAAAGAAGACTAAAGATATTCATCATAACCCATATAGACAATGAACGCCTGCTAAGCAACAAAAATCAGGACCCCAAACCTAATGACTAGAACAAAATAGGAAACAACAAAAAGCCAAAATAGGCTCCAGCGCAGCATCCAGCAAACTTCCAGCAACCAGCCAACAAGATCTACTTTTTCTTTTCCATGGCCTTTTCTGCCTCTTTTTTCATTTCCTCCATCTTCTGGATGGAGTCTTTCAAGCTTTTCAGCTCCTTTGTTTTTTCAGGAAGTTTCCTATTGAGGCTGCCTCTTTCTCTACTTCCCAGCTCTGAAGGCCTAGTGTCATCCTCCACTAAAATTGTAGTATTCTCCGGCATGCTTCTCTCCAAATAAGTGTACAGGACCTTAAGGTTAATCACAAAGATGTTAAGTCCCTCATTGTTGTGCTTCATAATTTCTCTGATGATATGCCCATTGTAGCTTATTTTTTCATTTATCTCTTTCATCTTCTCATACATAGTTGCAAATATTCTAGTAGTAAGGTCCTTGTTCAGGATGTTTTAATTTGCGTTAATCAAAAACTCTTCCTTACAGTTCTTTTCTGATTTGTCCAATTTAACTTTTAGGGGTTCCAAGGCTTCTTCCATAGCCTTCAGATTGTACTCCATCTCTTTCATTTCCCTACTGAGCCAATTCTCCAAGTTGATATCGTGACCCTCTATGCTTTTTATCTCCTATAGAATTCAGTCATCAACATCAAATCCAACATCTATCTCCTTTCATTTCCCATTTCTCTTCTTTTCCCAGCCTAAGGGATAATCAACTATTTGTTCGAGTCTTCATTCTCAGCATCCTCTCCTTCCCTCTCCTCTTCCTTTTTTTTAAAATTTTTCTGTCTCCTGGTCTTCTTCTTTACCTATTCCCTCATCTTCCTCATTATTCCTCTTTCATTCTCCCTAGAGGTTGAGCCCATAAAATCTTCATTTTGAGCCTCCTCTGCCTTTATAAGACCCTCTTCCTTATTTTTCTCCATTTTATCCTCCTGCATCATGTCTTCTTCATTTTCTTGTAGAGAAGGGTTTTGGACTTCAATTTCCTCTCTTCTTTCCTCCTTTACCTTCTTTTTATTTTCCCTCTTTGTAGTCTTAGCCCTTTTCTCTTCTATTTTTGGTTTCTTCTTCTTCCCTTTAATCTTTTTGGGTATAGGTTCAGTAATTTCATCCCTAGTAGAGTCTACAATAAGAATAATTAACCCCTCATACAACACCGAGCAACTGGGATTTTTCCTATTCTCCATAATATTATTGTTCAGAGAGCTAAGAAGGAAGTAGGGAAAGGACACTTTCTTTTTATATCTAAAGTGATTAACTAGAACAAAATGAATTTTATAAAACTTGGAGTAGCGCCCATTAAGAGTAAAATACTCTATCATGACTTTTAGAATATTAGCCCAAATACTCTTAATCCTTTAGATATCAAAATAATCCCTTGGGCCTTTAATCAGCATAGCTTGTTCCTCAACATTTTTAGGCAAAAGCTTAAAATCTTGATATCTCATTCATTTATTATTCCTATAGAACTTAATACCTTCTAAAGGCATGCCTGTTATCTCAGAAATAAGATTGAGCGTGAGCGGAAAGGAATTACCCAATAGATTGACCCTGCCATTAGTCCACCCAGCAGCAAAGTTCCTAGTAATCTCTTTGTCAAAACCCTGAAGCCTTTCCATATACAAAGTAACCCCACCCCATTTTAGCTTTCTTCATATGCTTTTCTTCTTTTTTCATTTCTTACATTCCAGCAGTTCCTCCCTTTGCAAACCTCCTCCCATCTTCTCTGCAATTTTTTGGTTCCTCAGGTTTCCAGTGAACAATTTTTTTTTTTCCAGTTTCATTAGTTCAAAAGGCTTAAAATGACCCATAATCTATGTGCTTTTAACTCATTCATAATATTAACACACCTCAACTGAGATAAATATCTCCTTAAAAAATTATTTGTCCTCTTCATTATTACTACTAGTATTAATGACCCCTTCCTTGTGACTAAGTCTATCAAATTTGATTATACTTGAAAACTCTATTTTTACATATGCTTCCTCTTTCCATATTATGATGATGTCATTATGGGCACCCAGATTAAAAATTCTGTCTGCAGGCTTATTTCCTTTGCGGTAGACATGAGAGACATGAACTTTATGAAAAGTACATAAGATAGATTTAATTTTTTTCAATAATATGAGCTATAGTCCATGAGGCCATATTTTTACTTTTTATGTAATTTATAATATTTAGGGAATCTCCCTCAAACCATAGGTTCAAACATCCCAACTCTTTAGCCAACATCACAACGTGGAGGACTGCCTTGGCTTCAACAACATGGTTTGTTTGTATAACCAGAGGAGTAGCAACTTCTTCTAGACAATTTCCAACCCAATCTCTTATTAATCCTCCCACCCTAGCCATTCCTAAATTTCCATTAGCACATCCATCAAATTTGCCTTTAAACCAACCATTTGGAGGGGCAATCCATATGATATTATCTTTGGGATTGGGGTCTTTAGTTCTTTGACCCCATAGGTCCCAATTAAGGATGTCATTAAATTCCTGAGATTGGCTCTATAGAATTGATTCTTTCGGTAGATTGCTTCTGAAGTTTTCCATAAGACCTCTGCACACTTGATTTGCAACATTCTCATAAGGAGTATTTTTATCTCTGAACACTCTATTGTTTCTCTCCTTCCATATTCTGCAAGTGATGTGAGGGAGAATCAAATTCCCTAGATTTTTTATTTCTTTACCAGGAAAAGTACAACACCATTGCTTAACTAAGTCCTGAAGATCTTGAGGGTTTACCCAATCCAGATGGATCCTTTTGAAAATTGAGTCCCACACATTTCTGGTATAGGGCCAATGTATCATCATGTCGCATTGTTGTAATTACATATTTATTTATATTAATCAATCTAATAATATTTTAACTTTCATAACCAAACATTAATATCTAACAAAATAATTTAAAAAAAAATCATTTACTTAATTATATTATATTTTAACTAAATATGTTTTTAAACATTATTTATTTCTCCTAGGTAAGGAAGTTATATCAAATTAATATGAAAGTACACACATTATTTATACCCTTTATTTAATATTTTTTTATTAACAAAAACCACTATACACATATTAAATTAATTACGCCATAGGCATTTTCTATTTGAGAGAGGCCAGGCTAAGTTTTTCAATTGACAATGTAATAGTGGTAAGAGCCTTTGGATGACCATCCAATTGATTGTCACCGCTAGTTTTAGTGTGCCCATTTTTACCTGCCAATGCAACATTTTTTGTTTGGAAGTGCATCACAATCATCCATTAGGTTCCATCTATTTCTTACTATAGATGATCTCATTTTATTGTTCTTTACTGTAATATATTTCTAGCAAGTGAAAACATATGTTGGAATTGATTGTTATTTTTTTGTGACAATGAAATGGTTTTGGCAATCGGATTCTATGTTATTTTCTGAAAACCATTTTTTACTCACTGTTTGTTTTCTATTTTTATTAATTTTTGTCGCTTAAATCATTTTTTTAATGTACCTACCATTTTTATTTTCGTCATGTCAATTTATATTTTCTATAACCTCTGTAATGTCAATCCACCTAGTTTGTCATATTTCTATCCACTTGCTCGGTCTTATGGTTTAAAATTAAAATGGGTAGTACATTAATTAAAAAATTTAATTGATTTAGATTATTCAGTGGAGATATAGTTTTTAAATAAATATTTAGAAATTAAACAAAGGATTTAGTTACGGATATATAAGATTTGTTAGGAAAATGAAAAATTAGGTACTAAGTATTTAAGTGCTTTTACTTTTTTTATTAAAAAATTGCTTTTTCTGACACATTATTAGTAGATCACTTCAACACTATATTTGGAGGTAAAAATTTTCAATTTAATTTATTAGAAAATAAAATAATACATATAGTGGACAAAGATTTCTATCAATTTTTTTCAATATTAATAAAATTAAATAAAATAAAGGAAGGTTCTTACAACCAAAATATTGAAACATGTTTAGGGTATATATTTTCTCCTGTAATTAGTATTAGTATTCTAGTGTTTTCTTTACTATAAAGTATTCTAAATTTAATTACTAAATCAAATAAATATTTATTTATTATAATTTTTTAAATATAAATTATAATGTTTAAAATAAATTTGAATGATATTTATTTTATATTGAATACATAATTAATGTTTATTGTGAGATGGGGTAAAAAAATTCAGTTAAAGAATTCAATAGAGAGTTTTTTCTTTTACCATCATGTAAGAAAATATAGTAAAATTCATTCAATTTGAGAATCTATTAGTTAAGTGTGTACTATATGTAAAAAAAACTATATGATCTTTTCTATTGTTTTCTTAGTACATTAACATATTATTCTTTCTAAATTCTCTTTATATTTTAATAAATAATAAAATTTTATTATGTAGTAAAAATGTTGAAGTAAAAATATTAACTAATTTTTGTTTGTAACTATTTTTTTTTTTACAAAATAGATTAAATACAAATTTAATTTCATTATAATATTTTACTTTATATTAAATTTTTGAAATTTGATGGAAATTAAGTATAAGGCATTTAAACAAAAATTCAAATGAATAGTAAAGTGAAACAATGTATAATATTTTTTTTTTAAAAGTGTGGGAATTTGTGTGTGATATTGTCTACAGGTTAAAAAAACATAGATTCGGTAATTTAAAACATAGATTCCTACTTTAAATTTTTTAGCAATGTAAGAGAATAAACATACCTCTTTCATTCAAACGATTATCAATTAAAATATAATTATTATATATTGGGTATATTAGGAATTATTATCTGTAATTTAAAAAATTAAAATCATATATTTTTATTTTTTTATGAAAATGAGAGAAATTATTAATTATGTTATATTACAGATTTATTTATTTTTTTCAAAATCCCAAAATAGGGTAACCATCACCGAAAGTCTTAAATTTTACTATTCTCTAAGCCTACTAGTTAAAAATAATAGAGGATATCATCCTCACCGTCTTGTGACAGAAGAAAAATACATCATATTTGCACGAGCCAAAACATGGAATAAATTATCATACTTCCCATTGACTAGGACCGACCTTTACAAGAACTTGTTGCAATGGACTAATCATGAGAGGGGCTTCCCACTCGTGAATAGTGTGATCGAACAAACTAGGCTAAATAGTAAAAAACTTAGCACGATAACCATTTGAGAGAAGGTTTGATTTATAAAGAAATTCTCCAATACACAACTGACCATCATTCATACAAAAAAAATTCCATGCAAATTCAAAATCTAAAATAGTGAAAAAGGTTGCACACAAGTGTTATCAACTAGGTACATCATCTCAAGAGAAAGATATACATGCAAATGTAAAGATACGAGAAGCCACCTCAGTGTAAAGTGTGTTATGCTCATTAGAAGCGAGTCAATACACATTACAAACTGTACAACATGATCAATGTGGACACAAGGAAAGTCAATGAACTTGGAAGTCTTGTCCTTATTAAAAGGTGCAAGGTTTTGACAATTCTAGAAACAAGTAGGCATTCTATATAATGCTATGAGGATTCAATTGTCTAGTATTTGAGGAAAAAATTGATCCATGTTTTAGGAGTAGTGGCTCACACGGACCCAAATATCATAAGAATTAATGGAACACTTACAACTCATTTCATCTAAGTGATGCCCACATAGGTGAGGTATTGGGACTTCCAGGAGGTCACCCATCTCAATACTACTCCAACTCAAGCACACTTAAAGGCGGGCTTTGTAGTGAACAATTCATAAGGACCAATACTTTCTCAAGGTTTTGCAAATAGGATTATTATGAACTTAAAAATAATTTTATCAAATATATAATATTTTAATATTTTTATAAAATATTATATTATATATTATATATTTAATATTAAAATTAAATTTAATATTAATTTAAAATTACAGTTTTTTATTAGAGGGAAATTGCTTTTACATGGACCAGAAACCTGAGAGTTTAGAACAAAAAAGAGACATCCTGTCAAAAGATAAACCATACAATAACCAGACATAAACCAGAAGCCAAAAATAAGTCCAAAATAGTGGAAAACAAACCCCTAACCAACCTATAGACTCTTAGCTAAAATCACATTTTTTCTAATGATATCAACATTGATATCTCTAACTTTGCTAGCAATGGTATCCAAAGGAGTGGCTCCCTTATTATTACTCCTCATATGTGTAGCAAGCCCCGAAATGGTAGTAGAATCCACATGAGCATTACGCACCTCCATATCAAAGTTCACGACTTTGTTCTTCTTTTACACCTTGGATTTATCAATATCATATAAATAATTTTTCAAACTGGTAGTAGGGGAATTACCTTTATAAAGTTGATACACAACTTTATCTTTCTCATAAAGCTACCACAAGCCCTCACTAGAGTCTTGTAGGGTAGCCTTACTCACATTAAAAACCCTATTCACCTTACTCTGCACACTCCATCAACTGTGCCATCTAAATTTTTTATTTTCTCTTCATGTGCATGTTTCAAATCGTTGATTTCCTTGGCCAGACTCAAAGTACTGGAAAGAATCTCATCCACTTTCTATATAGAAGGGGAAACACTCTTAATGACCTTAATCTCCACAATATAAACTAGTTAAAATGGCCTCTTTACTATGTAATAAATTGTTCAAAATACTTCCAATAGAAGGACACAAGATTTACCACATGGATGTCTTAGAAAAACTTCTTGGTGCAACTAATCACTATTATAGGTATAACTCTTCTAAACTTTCACTTTCAATTTAAACTCTAAATCATATTATTTGATAAATAAGCATCTTATCTCAAGTATAGGTGGAAACATAGAGGATCTACAGATATCCATTGTTTCATCTAGCTACAACAAGCACCATACATTGTTACATTACAATGGAACAATATTCAATCAATATAAAATGTACTTGACTAAATTAATAGATATGTATCATCAGGGAACCCATGACCCTTGAACTAAGAAAATAAAAAAATAACTAGTCTCTTGTTGATGACCCATGTTTGATGGACACACAAATGAATATTTTAACCAACTCTTAAAATGAATATTCCAAATTGGTTAATCATGTGCAATGACATACAAAGGGTACTCCCCAAACATGCTTCAAAATGAAAGGGAAAACTCTTGGATGTCATTATATTTCCTATGGAAAATGCATGAAAAATTGAGCCTTTCCATTTATGAAAATGGCCAACCTACACAGACCCTTGTGATGACATATAACTAATTGAATGTTTGAAGATGATAAGTTGATCACCGAAATGTAGAAAGGTAATGCAAGACACTAAATTAGTTAATTAATTGTATTGTCATTGATGTCAACTTGATATAATCTGATCGGTTATATACAAAGTGTCAAAAGACTTCAGAGACTCGGATAGATAAAGATTATACTTTTAGAAATATATAATAGATTAGCATTCACTAAGTGACTACAAACACCGGCGGTTAGTGAAACCTGACGGACAGAGAAACCCCAGAGAAAAGTCACAGTGATGCCCGACCAAGAAAACTGACAAGCATTACCAACAAGAATAATTAAAAGCATTATCGACCGACAGACAACCCCGACGGAGATGCCTGAGGAGAACTGAAGTGTTGACCGAAGCTATCAAAGAGTTAAAACATTGAAAAGAATAGATGTTTAGAAATGAAAAATACTTAGCTGGTATGAACTAAAGATAGAGTTAACTAGTTGTTAACAATGTTTTCTTTGACAAGTTAAAGCCAGAGACAAGTAAAAATTTTAAAGCTATTTTATCTAGTTGTCAAGGAGAAATCTACGGGATAAAACTGAAGCAAATCTTTAAAGCAAGATTGGCTAAGATTGCGGATCATGCCAAGAATAAGAAAATAATGAAATGAGAAATGGTGATATCATGTCTATAAAGAGACAATTGAATTCATTATTAATTAAGGGAGTGAATAGAGAAAAAAGATGTTGAAGAGAAACTGATGAAGAACAACTTCATACAGTCTTGATGAATCAAGCTGAGGAAAGAGCTAAGGATTTCTACGGACACCGAGAAATAGAGAAGCACAACATCACTGAGTAGAAAGAAGTGGAGCAAAAGTATTGAAAATACATATTGATCATAACAGTATAATGAGCTTACAATAGATCTAAAAATGTGCAATTCTAAGTTGTATGAGTGAATAGATCATTTACTATTTCATTTTAACCATTGATTCAGAAAGTCTCTTAACCGGGTAAGACTTAATAATCCTTTCTATATTGAGATACATCCCAAGGAGTATCAAAAAGTTTGATCATGAAAATAGCATGAGATGCCAGATACCATTTGACAAACTACACTGGGTTTGGTCATAGAAGGTAGCATAGAGATGCCTGATATCAAGTGACAAACTATTCTATTTAAATCCTCTAACAAGGTCGCACCTAACAGTGTGTTTGTAACCTTTAACAGGGTTGGATCTTCAGCGATCTCACTTCAGAAGAGTGAAAATTTTTGGTTACTGGTTGCAAGTGGTTTTCCCTTAATAGGGTTTTCACGTTAAAAATCCATGTGTCAATGTGTTTATGAGTCATTACTTTAGTGTTTTTCATTACACATAACTAATCTGGATTGATCGGTATACACTAGGCAATTTACTATTTTCGGTAAATGAAAGACTGCTAATTGGTAAACAGTAAGAATAAGGTTTTACAATGAACTCTGAGCAGTATTTATTTATAAAGATTGTTTAAAGGCATTTATCTTGTAGGACTGAAGATAACTAGAGGCTTGATATTGTGGTACTAAGTTTTTGGGTTGATTTATTGAATATTTTTGAGGCCACTGATTCACCACCCCTCTTAGTTATTCTAACAATTGCTATCAGAGCTCATTTGATTAGAAAGGGAGTTTAAAAGCTCAATCAAAAGATCACAAGACTAATAAACGAGATGTGCCAAAGTTGAATAAAGACAACTTTGCATCCTCGCAAAGCAGAATAACACTCCACCTATCAGGTATTGGTAATGATGTTACTCAACACCTAGATACTAAATGTTTTTTTCCTATAGAACCTCACACACTTGAGAAATTGAGAGAAAAGCAGGAGCATAATTGCATGATGATAGAGCTTGCTTCATCACTCTCCGATGCTGAGTTTGAAGATGTATAAACCTACACCTCTACAAAGAAAATGTGGGATAACTTGAAGATGGTACATGGAGGAGATGCTAATGTACTAAGAGCCAAGGAAGAAAGCCTAAGAGGAAGGTTTGATGACCTAAGAATGAAAGAAGGAGAAAATATCATACACTATAGCTGCAAAGTCAAAGAGGTAGTCAATGCTATCCGAGGAGTTGGAGGTGTACTTGAAGAAGAGACAGTGGTAAGTAAAATCCTAAGAACCATACTGCCTATATATGCTATTAGAGTATCTATTATACAAAAAATGAGAGTAGTTGCAAACAATACTATTACTCTAGATAGTCTGATTGGTAGATTGATTTGATTTTGAGATTAATAACTTTGATAATAGTGTCTTACCATCTATAGAGTCTGCATTGAAATCTTATTTGAAAATAAGAAAGTCAAGTCATAGACACACTATTAGAAATGATAGTGAAAGTGATAATGAGGATCAAGGACTTGATGAGATTGAAGCACGAATGGCAAGAAGACTATAGAGAGGCAAAGGTAGATATAGAGATAAATTACCACTTGTGTGTTTTAATTGTAAAGAGGTTGGACACTTTACTGCAAGATGTCCTAATATAAGAAAAGATGACAAAAGTAATGATAGAACATATGAAAAGAAGATTGACTAAGGTGATAACATAGATTACTGAAGCAACTAAAAATCTCACAAAAGAGATACCAGAGACTACAAGGAAAAAGGGAAGAAAGCTTGTTACTTGGTTGCAAATAGAGCTGATGATATTGACACCAAATATGATGAAGACATTGAGATGGTATTTGTAGCCATGAAGGATGATTCAAACAAAGAAGAAGAAAGGTACGTAGAAACTACACTAATATCTAAGGTTAGTAAGAATGATGGACCTAGATTATATATAGTGGCTACACTTTCCACATGACCAATGATAAACAAAAGTTTGAAACTTTTGAGTACTATAATGGTGGATCAGTAAGAATGGTTAATGATACACCTTGTCTAGTTGAAGGTAAAGGAAAAATAATATTTAATAACCTGATCAAATCTGAAAATGCTTACTGGGTAAAAGGACTGAATTATGATCTATTCAGTGTTTCACAGCTGAATAAAAGAGGTCACCGAGCAGCATTTGATAATAAAAAGGAAAATATCTATAATAAATCATGAAGGTTGATCAGAGCTGATGAACAGATAAAAGATAACCTTTTCTTTCTTGATGACATTAACACCACTTGTTTAATGGCTAGAAACAAAGACATATGGTTGTGGCATAAGAGATTGTACCATGTGAATTTTGACAACATGATAAAGATAAGCAATAAAAGAAAAGTAAGAGGCTTACTGAGCATGAAAAAGCCTGAGCATATCATGTGCAAGAATTGTCAAAAAGATAAAATGACAAATATAGTTTCAAGAGTAAATCCCATACATCTAATGCAATTCTAGAACTAGTTCATACTAATCTATGTGGACCCATGAGGACAAAGAGTTACTATGGTGATAGGTATTTCATTCTCTTTGTAGATGATTATTCTAGGATGATTATAGTTATGTTCTTAAAAGATAAATCAGAAGCATTCAAGATGTTTAAGTGGTATAAGGCTATGGTAGGAAAACAAAGTGGTAAGGAATTTAAATGCTTAAGATCAGATAGAGGAGGGGAATTTATTTCAGATGAATTCACTAATTTTTGTAATGAGCATGGAATTAAAAGAAAATTTTCTGCACCAAGAAAACCACAACAAAATGGAATTGTTGAAATGATAAACAAATCAATTGTTGATTGTGCAAGAACTTTGATGAGTGAGAAAAGAATCACTCAAACTTTATGGAGGGAAGTTGTCAGTACTGCTCTCTACAAATTAAACAGAGTACAATTGAAGGACACAAAGAAGATGCCCTGTGAGCTTTGGTATGGTTACACACATAATGTAAGTTACATTAGAATTTTTGGTATTCAATGTTATATTTTGAAAGATGATAGAAATAGAAATCTTGACTCCAAAAGTGATGAATGTATCTTTCTAGGGTATTCCACAAAAAGAAAGGCTTATAAATATCTTAACAAGTCTTCTAACAAGATCATTGAAAGTGCAAATCTAAGAATAAATGAATCTACAGAGAAGAATGATAAGGAAACTTGAAAAGAACCAGAAGATTACAACAGGTTTGTTTACACTAAAGAACCTGACACTCTACCCGAGCAACAGTGTATTGCTCCCGAGGAATAGAACATTGCACCGGAGCATTAGGCTGTAATTACAAAAAATTAGGAAAATACTCAAGATGATGTACCAAGCGATGGAGAGAAGTATGTCAAAAGACATCATCCACAGAATCATATCATAGGAGACAAGAAGGCTGGAATGAGAACAAGAAGTAAGTCACTAAAGACTAGATGTTTACTTTGTGATTTTGAGCCCAAATATGATAATATTAAACTTGAAAATGAGGAATGGGTCAGTGATATGAATGAAGAGATACAATAGATTAAGAAGAATAGTACATGGACACTAGTACCAAGACCAGATGAGAAGAATGTCGTTGGTACCAAATGGATATTTAGAAACAAGCTGAATGAGAATGGAGAAGTCATAAGAAATAAAGCAAGATTAGTATGCAAAGGAGTATCCACAAGAAGAAGGTATTGATTATCGAGAAACCTTTGCACTCGTTGGTAGACTAGAAGAATTTATAATTCTTCTTTCTTATTCTGCATTCAAAGGATTCAAGGTATACTAGATGGATGTCAAATATAAATTCCTAAATGAAATACTGGAAGAAGAGGTATACATTGAACAACCAGAAGGGTTTGTTGATCCAGACAAGAGAAACATGGTTTGTAGACTACATAAAGCCTTGTATGGATTGAAACAAGCACCTAGAGCCTAGTATGGAAGACTTCAATCCTATCTCATAAGCATTGAATTTATAAGAACAAGTGAAAATAGCAATTTGTACTTAAAAGAAGATACTGATGGAAATATTCTGATTGCTGAAATATTTTTTGATGATATTATATTTGGGGGAAGTGAAATGTTATGTAAATCCTTTTGTAATGAAATGATAAAAGAGTTTGAAATGTCTATGTTTAAGGAGATCAAATTCTTTCTTGGTCTACAGATTCTTCAACAAGATGTAAGAATATATATCACTTAGTCCAAATACATCAAGGAAGCGTTGAAGATATTCAAGATGGAATATTCCAAACCAGTTGGAACACCTATGGCTACCAGATGTAAGATGACAAAGGAAGATAAGTCAAATGAGGTAAATTAGACCTTTAATAGATCAATGATTGGAAAACTAATGTATGTTTTTTTATGATAGACCAGATATTGAACATGTAGTTGGAATAGTTGCAAGATTCTCTACTAATCCCAAAGAATCACATATGACTATTATCAAGAGAATTCTAAGATATCTAAAGAACATCGATGACTATGGCTAATGCTATAAAAGAGAAGGAAAATTTGAGCTTCAAGTCTATACAGATGTTGATTGGGATGGAAACATAGATGACCAAAAGAGCACAAGTGGAGGAGCATTCTTCATGGGTGACAGACTTGTCACATGGATCGGTAAGAAGCAAGGATGCATCTCATAGTCTACTATAGAAGCAAAATATGTGGTTGTTGCTAAAAATTGCTCCAATATTGCATGGATAAAATAGTTGCTGGAAGGTATGAATATGAAGACTCTTGAACTAGTTATTATCTACTATGATAATACCAGTGCAATAAACATATCAAAGAATCTATTCATGCATGCTAAGACTAAGCATATTGCTATCAAGTATCACTATTCAAGAGAACAAGTGCAAGAAAAAGAGGTGATATTGGAATATGTTCAATCAAAGGAACAATTAGTTGACAAATTTACCAAGCCATTGCAAAAAGATATATTTGAGTACCTGAGAAAGAGACTAGGGGTCCAACCCTTGTCTATCATTCAGTAAGATGACTAGGGAATTACATCTGCTAATACACAAATTAGAAGATCATTCATGTTGATGCAAGCACAAAGATGGACTGCAAAAATCAATCTGTACATAGCAACGTACATACCTACACCAAACACCAGAGTCAATGTATTGCTGATGGATAGGGAAATTCAAGGAGTATATTATAAAAATAATGGAATATGATATAGAATAATTGTTTGGCATTGTTGTCAAAGGGAGAGATTATATCATTATCCACTCATTATCTATGGACAGAAGGTCTTAAGAATTCAAAGGGAGAGTTAATCATTATCCAAAGGGAGAGATTACATGGGTTATAGAGAAAAAGATTTGGGAGAGATTGTTGAAATACACTTCATATATTTCATATTTTATTAGTAATAATATATTGTGATAATGTAGTGTGTTTCCATCAATGCCAAAAGGAGAGATTGATGACATACAACTGAGTGAATGTTTGAACATGATAAGTTGATCACCAAAATGAAGAAAGATAATGCAAGACATTAAATTAGTTAATGAATTCTATTTTCATTGATGTCAAGTTGATATAATCTGATCAGTTATATACAAAGTATCAAAATACTTTAGAGAATTAGAGAGATAAATATTATGCTTTAAGTAATGCTTAATAGATCAACATTCACTAAGTGACTGGAAACACTAACGGTTAATGGAACCCGATGGAAAAATAAACCCGAGAGAAAATTCATAGTGATGCTCGAGAAAAGAAAATTGACAAGCATTACCAACGAGCAAAAGCAAAAGCATTACCAATGGACAAACAACCTCGATGGAGATGCCCGAGGAAAACTAAAGTACTGACCAAAGGTATAAAATATTTAAAACACCGAAAGGAACTGAAGTTTAGAAATGAAAAAATACTTAGTTGTCATGAGCTAAAGATAGAGTTAACCAGTTGTTAACATTGTTTTCATCAACAAGTTAAAGCCAAAGATAAGTAAATTATTTAAAGTATTTTTATCCAGTTGTCAAGGAGAAATATATGGGATAAAGCTAAATTAAAGCTTTAAAGAAAGATTGGCTACGATTGTGGATCATGCTAAGAACAATAAAATAAAGAAGTGAGAAATAGTGATATCATGTCTATAAGGAGAAAATCTATTTAATTATGAATTTGGGGAGTGAATAGAGAAAAAGGATACTGAAGACAAAATGATGAAGAACAACTTCATACAGTCCTGATCAATCAAGATGAGGAAAGAACTAAGGATTTCTGCGGACACCGAGCAATAGAGAAGCACAAAATCACTGAGAAGAAAGAAGTGGAGCAAAAGTATTGAAAGAAATATTGATAAAAAAGGTATAATGAGCTTACAATAGATCTAAAAATCAGCAAGTCTAAGTTGTATGTGTGAACAGATCATTTACTATTTCAGTTTAACCATTGATTCAGAAAGTCTCTTAACCCAACGGGACTTAACAATCCTTTCTACATTGAGATACATCGCAAGGAGTATCAAAAAGTTTGATCATGAAGATAGCATGAGATGCCAGATACCATTTGAGAAACTACACTAGGTTTGGTCATAGAAGGTAGCATCGAGATGCCCGATATCTAGTGGCAAAATATTCTATTTAAATCCTCTAACAAGGTCACACCTAACAGTGTGTTTGTAACCTTTAACAGGATCGGCTCTTCATCGAGCTCACTTAAGAAGAGTGAAGATTTTGGGTTACTGGTCCCAAGTGGTTTTTCCCTTAATAGGGTTTCAACATTAAAAATCCATGTGCCAATGTGTTTATGATTCATTACTTTAGTGTTTTGCATTACACATAACTAATCAAGATTTATCAGTATACACTAAGAAATTTAGTTTTTTTGATAAATGAAAGAGTACTAATTGGTAAACAATAATAATAAGGTTTAACAATGAACTCTGAGCAGTATTTATTTATTAAGATTGTTTGAATACATTCATCTTGTAGGACAAAAGATAACTAGAGGCTTAATATTGTGGTACTAATTTTTTTGGTTTATTTATTGCAATATTTTTGAGGCCATTGATTCACCCTCCCCCCCCTCCCCCCTCTTAGTTATTCTAACACCTTGTTCATAATGATGACTGCCTAAACCTACACAACCCACAAATATTATCTATCTAGAAGGCCAATGTATATTTCCAACCCGTTCTCTCAACTGATGCAGTCCTCAAATACTTTACAAAATATGCAACAAAGAATGAAAATGAGTCAAAAACATACCATGCTGTGTTTTCTCATATTTGAACTATATTTGACTCTAATAAGCTAGCCCCATATAGTTTTCAAAGAATGCTTCTTGAGAAACTTGTGAATCATGACATTGGTGCCAAAGAGACCTGCCACCTCTTACTAAAACTATCACTCTCCCTATCTAGTAGAATATGCCTCTTTAAATGTCAACTAAAAAAATATCAATCATGTACTACTATTTCCCATAACCATATCCACAATAACCAAACTAAATTGAAGCTTAAATAGCACTCCCTATACATTTAGAATCAATATCGATTATTGAAGTAACTCCAAAGTGGACCTTTAAGCCTTGTCAAAAACAACAACAATGGAAAGAAAGTCCCATGTAAACTATTGTTTGAGTCTCTCCATGCTTCAAAGCTATAAAAATAAAAAGAGTACAATCATTTTTAAGCCTTCTACTGGAGTGAATTAGTTTTGTACAAACCATTCCACAACATTCAAACAGATGATGGTTCATCATCAGATGAGATTATAATAAATTAGGAGAATTTCTTGAGAAAGTACCATCCATGACATGTATAATAGACAACTCCTTAACTGATACAAGAACATGAAGTTGATATCCTAATAAGCAATGATACTATAATAGAAGATATTGTCCCTGATGAGTGGCAAGTCTCCTGTGACTTATACCCAGGCTTTTCTATCTGCCTAAATGAACTTGATATGCTTGGAAGCCATGCAATTTTATTGAACCATAATTGGGAAGAACTACAATTCAATCAATCACAAAAAACAATAGCTACTACTTTAATATAGCCCAATCGCCCCATATTTCAAGACTCACATGTTCTCAAACAACATACCCAAAATAACTTGTTTATTTAGCAACAAATGACATATGATATAGTATTAAAATATTTATATGTCACTACTTTAGAACCACCACTTAAAATATTTGTATAAGGAGCTTCACACACAGGAAATTCTCACCTTATTATAAACAAACAGTCCATAATAATCAACACATAAACAAATGGGCAGTCGCTATTGCTACTTGTAGCACAAACAAGCGTAGCAAAATTCAACATATAGGCATCAACAATTCATTGAAGCCTCCAAATATCAATGAAAGAAATGGTCCCCATACAAGGACAAACACTTTCAACCTTCTAAGAGACCGTGTATTTTATTCGCTACATTCTAATAGATTAAATAAGTTTCGTTCGTCCTAAATTGCAAGAAATAATTTATGTTAGGCTACAACAAGCATTCTCTACCGAGAATCACACTCCCTTTGGAGGATGCTTAATCGTACTTTGTGACTTGGGACAACTACCACCAATTAAATACATCTCATTGTATGCTTCAAACTCCTATGGTGACACATTGGAAACAATCCTATTCGAATTCAATTTTACACACTTCTTTCAAATTTACAAAATGTAGCACCAACAATTGCAAATTGGAAAGTTCTAATGTCATGGTCAAGTTTCACGCTCACCTTAGGAAAACAATCTATTTTTTTTCCATCCATGCATCTTTTTTTAATAAAAAAGAGTATCACACCATAATAAACACATGTTTCTATCTTTAGCAAAGCTAGTTGCCCTGTCCACTTCAAAGCAATTTAAAGGATTAACACACTCAAATCCAGATAGAAAATGACTTCAATCTAAGATTCTCTTGTGTATTGACCAACAAGTCATGACATGTGAAAATTTATTGGTTTAAACGAGACTTGTGATTGGTGCACATAGACAAGTCAAAGCAATTATATACAATGATGGTCAAAATGCACCTCAGCTTCCATTGTTTGTCATTGTTGTATTTAAAAACTACTTCGGCCCATCATGAGACCACAAAACCCAATATATATTTTATTAACCCCATTGAGTCATGGTATTCGTCGTCAATTACCACTCAAAATGGCTTGGGCCTTAACAATACACAATGCAAGGCCTTACACTTCAAAGAGAAACAATCAACATCCACAACATTAACAGAACATGTCTAACATTCAACGATATTAAGAGGGTATGTGAACTTGAAGCCGTCCACATTCAACCAACATTCACATTTCAAAGATATATACATATGCAACAAAACCCATACGTTGCTCGCCAAAAAAAAGAGGAGATGCATTTGACAACATTATCAAATACAAATCCTCCAACCAATATAGATTAACTGCAACGACTCTAGGTCTATTCCTTGATTTAATTTAATTTCATTCCAAAATCAAAATTACATATTCATAGTTTGTTAAAACAATACATGTATTATTTAGTACTAACAATTACTTTTTTACTCAGATGACACTCCATTCTATGCAATGTTCTAGAATTCAACTCTCCAATAGAAAATTGGGTTTCAATATGCAATGATGGATTTCTAAACTCTATTCTACTAATCACGTGCAAAAATCTTATTTATTGACAATCTTATGAAACCATTTCAATTAATCTATTTTATGTATATCTTTAGTTTAAAAGAGACCGCTTACATCAAACCCGTCTTCAAAATAGACTTAAATTATTGCACTATATACATGATATTAAATAATATGTTCACATATTTTAATTCTTCTACTTTTAATAAATGTGATTTAAATGAAAATATTTGATATAATGAAACAATTTCTAATAATTAAATGTCAAGGTTAAAAATCTAACTTCAACAATTTTACTAGAATATATTATTTTTCAAAAAATTAGCATTGTATTAATTATTTTTATATGTACATATTCATTGATGACTATCAAAAATAATTTTACAATACCCCTTACAATTAATTACGGCGCACCCATTGTAGACAAGGTGCGATTGCTAGTAACTAAATTTTTCCACAATGTCGTGTCAGCGAAAACCAACGACCAAATCATTATTTGCATGTCTATCTTCAAGCTCAAATCCTATTGCGTAGACTTCGTCTTCAGTCGTAATAATAAAATTTCGCTTCTCCAAGTCAGGATCGTCGTGGCCGTGAAACTGCTTGACGTCCATGTTTCCCGAGCTGGAGAAGGCGTGGTTGAGAATATCTTGTAGATATGTTGCAGATATGTTGCAGATTTGTAGCTAACCCTTTAATATTCTAAAGTGGGCGTCTCTTATTTTTTTGAGGATCGGTTATATTGTATTCTAGAAGCGTATTAGAATAAAACTGAGATGCGTGTTCAATTGAGAAATCATGACAATTTAAAGAGATGTGAAATTCAATTTGATATTACAGAATACTGGAGTTACAGATATGATATGGGAGCATACTCAATGACATGTTATTACTGGCGAAAAACAAATACTAATAGCTTAGTGGAGGAATGCTCTGCGGATTCCTGAAAAAGTTAAGTGGATCTACTTGCTTTTTGGCCTTGACAAGCCTATCAAAATTTCCATGGAAGTACCTTTCACCCCAGGCTCTCGCCTCTTCAACAGAAGCACTGCCATTGAAGGCACTACCGAGATCAAGGTCCAGATAGTTCACATACGCAGACCTAGGAGACTGCGACACATAAGGCTCCATGTACTTGTAAAGCTTCCTCATCCATTCAAGGTAGTAATCATCCTGACTCTTGTCCGTCCAGATAACAATATACTGCAGGCCAAACAAAGTGCCCGCCCGATGAGGAAAAGGGATCGCAGAAGAAGGTATTGCGTCCATTACCCCTCCGTGAGGATTCAAATTCACAAAGGAAGTCAACTCTTCTTCCAATATGGACAACATGCCTCTGATCCCTAATTTTGAAATTGGGGATTTGGCGAAATCTGATTTGATTTTGAAGTAAGATTTGCTGGGATTGTACCGCTCAGAGATGTTTTGGTCGGAATTGAAATAGGCTATGCTATCCACCCAGCTCATTTCATGGGTTTCATTGGCCAACATTCCCAGCTCTGGAAAAACCTTTCGTACTTTATCAACGAGCTCCTCCTTCCGCCCAAGGTATAGTCCATGGAAAGCGGCTCTGCTAACTTTGGTATCGTTTACATTGACACCTGCGATCTGTACTCGCAAGGTTATGCCCTCGTCCATTCGAGGGGCCAAATACTGCCATCTGTAGACAAGATCTGTAACGTTCTCTCTACCATATCTCGACACAGTGAAGGTCGTGACAATTGAAGGCACGCTCACCAGCCTGATTTTCCACGCGAAAACAACTCCCCAGCTGCCGCCGCCGCCGCCTCTCACAGCCCAAAACACATCCTCCCCCATTGTACTTTTATCCATAACCTTCCCGGAGGCATTTATCAGCAAGGCGTCCAGAGTATTATCCGCCGCAAGCCCATATTTTCTAAACATGAAGCTCTGACCGCCGCCGGAAATATGACCGCCGGCGCCAATTGTGGGGCAAATCCCCGCAGAAAAAGCCAGATTTGGTGAGCTCCTTGCGACGGTGGAATAAATTTCGCCCAGTGTGGCGCCTGCTTCCACCCAGGCCGTCTTCGACGTTGTATCGACTGTGATCTTGTTTAGCATGGCGAGATCAATTAGCGTGAAGGGCACGTCAGACGTGTAGGAAAGGCCTTCGTAGCTGTGACCTCCGCTGCGAACACGGACCTCCCATCCATTTTCTATTGTGCACACCACGGATTGTTGCAGCTGGCTTTTGCTTGCAGGTATGATGATAACATACGGTTTGGACACCTGAGGCTCTGTGAATCTGAGATTCTGCGCAGAGAAATCGAGCAGAGAATCGAAGTTCGAAGAGGAAACAGCTGTGACATTTGTTATGCCGCCTGCTTGCAAGCATGACAACAATCCTCCTCCATTTGGATTTTGTGCAGCAGCCCAACTGCAACAGACTGTGAGAAGAAGAAGCAATGGTATACAGAACTTGGCCATCTCTTAATCTACCTAAAAGCGTTTCATGGGTTCTTCATGGAGAGATACAATGAAATTTATAGGCCCAAGTTTAGTCTGCTGGAACACCTCCTGTGGGTTGTGGTCAAAGATCCAGTTGTGTCGGTGGACATTCAAGTCCACAGAAACAATGAATAGGTTGATTGTCATGCATAATTTTTATGTTGATCACAACATGGCGGCTATTCGAGATAAGCTCTTCAATAAATTGTTCTTGACTATTGACTCTTCGTTTATGCCTTCCCCAGATTGCCCGATTTTGGAAATCGTTGTCTCGGTTGGATAGGCTGACCAGTGAACATTATTTGTTTTTGTATCATTGTTGTTGAGAATAACTTATAATCATCTAGATGTTCAACCCTTTGACGATCGATTGTTTTTATTCAAGTATTATTTGATGTTTAATTTGTTTTATGCAATATAGAGTTTGAATTCAAATATGACAAGATTTAACGGACCTAAAACAGTCAGTGCCGTATCATCTTAGAAAGTACTCGCCAACGTCCATGAAGCATCCAAACTGTACTATTTATTGTAATTATTAATTAATTAAAAATTTATATTAATTAAATAATAATTAGAATTAATTGTATCGTTTGGGTGTTTTTGATAGATAAAAGCAGCAAGAGGGTGCTGGCCTGTGGAACAGGGGACTAGAAGCACATTAATAGCAGGTTAATGGCGCTAGCCTAAGCTTGTAGCAGATTTGACTGTTAGCACAGGAGTTTAAAGTTTTGCCTCTATCAAAAACAAAGGTATCAGTTCTGCTTAAAAAGAAATAACCAAAGTAGCTATT
>MU227187.1:419621-441424 GCA_018584345.1 Thuja plicata | reverse complement strand
TCCATTAATCACATTCATAAATTTTGATCCAATAAGAGATAACACAAACCAGGAAGCATAGGGATATGAAGGATTATCACAAAGTACTTCCAACAGCTTGCATGATCAATGAGAAGATTACAGAATGCAAAAAGTCAGAGGGTAGAAAGAATGCCTCAGATAACTCCAAGAGAGAACAAATTCTCTTTACAAAATGCCAAAATCTGAGCACTAAGGCTCTCAAAAAACTTTAAATACTCCCATGCACGCAGGCAGAAGTCTCAGAAAACCTAACTAGGGCTACAGATTTACAACGTATTCATTGACCCTAGGAAAAAATCTAATCTGGCCATAAATGTGCACCAAGTGAATCGATCAGATCAGATTTCCTTTTTTCGCCCAACCCTGTACTGGATTACGCATCGTGGACAAGCAACTTGGATAAAATCAGCTATACTCTGCAACTAGACCCTGTCATGAATGCTCACCAACTGTTCACAGTCCCCCAGGATGGGAAGTGACCCTTGACGGTCGCCGCTCAAATTCTCATCAATGAGCCATCGATCATAACCATGTCCTTTTGCCAACTGCACCTAGAGAGCAATAACTTCGTGATTGGACTCTGCATCTCCTTCCACGTCTCTGAATCTTATGTTTCTCCACCGACGTCGAACAAATCTATTCCAGGGATCAAAAGAATCTCTGTGCATGGTCTCTCTACAATTGAAACTTTCTGATCAGTTCTGGAACATGAGCACGGAGGAACCATGGCTGTCGAGCGTTCACAGTGCCAACTCTGCCGCCAAACATTCAAATTCAAAGTCTAGCGACAACGCGACTGACCGTTAGTCTCTTCATCGCGAGCATTAGACCTTAAACATAGTTAAGTCTCCAGACTTGGTGACAAAGCACTTTTTTACCTTTGTTTAACCCGAGCTCAGATCCAGCGACATCTTGACTGTGTGAAATCAAAGTCGCGAGGTATGTCACTTAACTCATCATTCTTCTAGCGACCCAGCACCTAACTGTCACCTTAAACCATCACGGCTTGTCGCCCAATCGCCAGATGCTATCCCTCTGTCTCGAGACCATGCGACAACACTTATTTGCCAAGTCGGGGAATCCCTCTTATCAGTCAGCATGTGCCCTTAACCTTTCCAGTGACAACGCGACTACCCCAAGGCGCTGAGTTGGGATTACTTTTTACATAGGGCACTTTTATCACCTGACCACGCGACCACCGTTAGATCTTCTGAGCTTTGCATCGGACGGCTGGCATTTAATCGCTTAAAAACTGAGGTTCCCCTTAAATCTTCCTGCGATCCTACGACTGAAGGGAAAGAAAACTTAGTCGCCTAGTCGTGTGATCTGTTTCCCCTGTCTGGCGATCAGGCGACTGAGGGCCCACATCCACACGTCCTATGCCATCTGTCACATGGCCACTGGTCCATCTGTTGTACACTGAGGAAGCTGAGTCATCATTCTGTTCTGGTGACAAGGCGACCAAGGGATGGTAGCCAAGTCGTAAGATGTATCATTAACTGTTGAATTCTTCACGCGACTTCACAATTGAAGGTGGACCCCGCTCTTTATCTTCATTGCTCGGCGAGTGAGCGACAAGGCCTTGCTTTCTGCTTATCGCGCACTCGCGAGCTCCTTTTCTTTGTTCCAAACTGCTCGGCGACTACGTGACACCCTCTTTGTTTCTTCAGTCGCACACTCGCAGGTTGACCTTTGACTTATCCCTATTCCTTGCGACTGAGCGACTGAAGGTGGACCCGCCTCTACTCATCGCAAGGTCGCGAGCAGTATTTTGTTTGTCTTTATCCATCGATGACTGAGCGATGACTTGTCCTCTTGCTCATCACATACTCACGACCTATATCATCTTCATCTTTTCTACTCGGCGAGTGCGCGATGACATTATCCTTCGGCTCGTCGCACACCCGCAACCTTGAAACCTGTCACGAAACAGTCATTGCGACCGTGCGACGCATCATTGAAAATGACTCATCGCCCACTCGCGGTCCTTATAAACCTTGACTTTGACTGATCGTGATTGCGCGATGAGATATTCATTCTAGCTCATCGCTCAGTCGGGAACGGATGGGACCTGGGCAAGAATAGATCGTGATTGTGCGATGACTGTGATTGGCAGCTCGTCGCGCACTCGCGCAACTTAATAACTTGAATCAAATTTCACCGCAATTGCGCGACGAGACAAGAGTAAGACTTTTTGAAAAGAGGGGGTAGCCATTTTGGGCGGGAAACACAAACAAGGGCCAAATTGCATAGGATATAAAAATTTGGTTAACAGCTGCCTCATCAAACATTTAGCAAGGAATGAGTCCAATAAACAAAAGACTGGCATGTTCACACTTAAGCATGATAATCCATCAGAAGATGTAGCTAAGGAAGGATCGTTCCACCTTGTGGATCCTTTTTAGAGGGTTTTTTACTCCAAGCTATTTAGCCAAGTGAGTGGATGCTTTGCCCAGCAAAATTTGTTACACCAACTAAATACATGCATGGTATTCATCCATATCATTCTTTCTGTCCTTAAGCATGTTGGTAATTCTAAGCTAAGGAGAATGGAAAGTTATTTCTCTCAATTAGTTAATGGCTTTATCTAGCATGAATTACTACTAGATAGGGTTAGATTAGGTTAGGTTTCTGTTTCAATAAAATGCCCTCAGGCACAGAGTCAGTTGTTGCATGATTCTTTAGTGTAGGTGCATTTTCATTTTAGTCAATCTTTCTTAAGGTCTGTTATGATTTTAGACTCCATTTCCCAATGAATAAGGTCCATAGCTTCATGTCTCGCAGAATGACATCCAGAAAAAGTCACCATAATTGTTATCCTAATTTTGTATATGCAAGAAAAAATAGATTAAACATCAGAAGATTGCATAAAAGTACATCTCTAAACACTAGTATTCAGTTAATGTAAATAGAGATACATTTTCATTGCATTCATATCATCAGATTTATTGTACTCTAATTATTGATCATTTTTCAAATTTACAATTCATGGGTAAAAGTACAAAGTTGTGTCACACTTGGGGACCATTTGGCATGTTTCGACCGGACCCCTTTCGGCTGAAATATGTCCGGTCGTACATACGTTATGCACATGCGGCGCAATATGGCATCGATGTGGTAGAGGGGTTCTAGCCAAAATTAGTCTAGCCAAAATAGGTCTGGCCGGACCAGTTTTGGCCGGAACCCATAAAAACTATATAAACACCAAAATTTGGTTAGAGCAGCTCATTTGCACTGAGCGCCTTCCAAGATTTGAGGAGCGGAATAGGTGTACTTCAGCCGAAAATAGGTAGGAATTTTTTTTATTTTTTTCTTAATGTTTTTCAATTTTGTTATGTTAAATTAATGTAGTGGTACTATTATTTCATGTTTTTTTGTTTTAATTTTGTTATTTTTAATTTTAGAAAATATAAAATATTTTTTAATATAGATTTAAATTTATTTTTTAGTTAGAATCATATGTTAGTTAGTTAGTTAATTAATTTAGTTTTATTACATGTTTCAAAACATTAGAAAAATGTTACAAAACATTAGGAAACTATTACAAAACATTAGGAAAATGTTACAAAACATTAGGAAAATGTTACTTAAGAAAATTTGTTATTTAGCTTTAATTAATTTAGTTTTGTTACATATGTTTCAAAACATTAAGAAAATGTTACAAAATAGTATAGGAAAATGTTACTTACAAAAACATAAACTCTAACAAATGAACCCTGCCATGAAACAGAAACATAAATCAACATAAACTCTAACATTAACCCTAACATGAAACCTTAACCATATTGTACCCTAACATGAAACTATAACTAACATGAACCATAACATGAACCCTAACAAAACCTTAAGAAAATGTTACAAAATATTAGGAAAATATTACAAGACATTACAAAACATTATAGTATTACAAATTTCATATTAAAAATAACATTTGCACGTACCAGGTAACATGTGAAACCCTAATATGAAACCAACATCAAACCCTAACATGAAATTGAAACATGAAATAGAAACAAAAAATTTAACATAAACATTAACATGAACCGTAACGTGAAACTCTGACCATATTGATCCCTAACATGAAACCTTGACCATATTGATCCCTAACATGAAACCTAACATGAAACCAACACATGAAACTAAAACATATAAATCAACATAAACCTTAACGTGCTAAATTGAATTTTTCTTTCAAACTAACATGAAATTGGAACATTAACCAACATAAACCCTAACATGCTAAACAAACATATATATGAACCCTAACCATGTAAACCTAATTTAATAAAGTAGATCCTTAAACCCAAATAAGAAATAAACCATAACATGTGCAACCAACATGAACCGTAACCTTCAACTAGAATACATACTAGAAACCAACATAAACGCTAACATGTTAAACCAACACATGAACCCTAACATGAAAATAACATGTGAAACTCGAACATGTATGAGCCAACATAAATCTTAGAACACTAGAAACCAACATGAACGGGCTAACCACGAACAAATTAACCCTAAACATAATTGAGAAATAAATCAAGTAGATCCCTTTAAACCTTTAAACATTAATCTACATTCAACTGGACTAATAAATGAAGTTTTGTAGAAATATACATGTACATGTACACATATGATTTTAAATCATTTTTTTCAAATATATATGCATTGAAGTGTTTTTACTTGTTTATTTATTTATAATGTACATGTTTAAAAATATTTATCTATTTAAATTAGAATTGGACCATGTATGTATGAGCAGAGATCTAGACATATATTCTTCTTTATACTTTCGAGCATCTATATATCTATTTTTTCTATCACACATGGAATCGGGTAGAGAGGATGCACCTGTAGATTCAGGAGATGCTAGTGTACAGGGGGGTGGTAGCACCTGCTCTTCTCATAGATCTGCCAACTCTAGAGAGGACAGAGAGGAGTTATTCATGAGTACTATAGCTTGTTTGAGATGAGCTATTGAGGTTCTTGATGAGATGATACAGTCATCCACCCTCCCTAATAGGGATAGAGTGAAGATTATTAGAGAGGACCTCGTTCGTATGATTGACACAGTTCAATCATACAACCCATATGATAGTTTATCTATTAATACATTCTATACTTCTCTCTCTCACAGTGTTACTGGTGCTGTGAAGTATAGACAGGTTGACTCGGAGGTCTCCACTGCTTAAGTGAAGACTATGTTTCCTTTTTATCGAGACAGATCCCAGGTCAGAGGTTATATGACCACTCGATGTATGGATGACCTTGTTGCACCATTTATTTATCCTCTATGGTTGGGTGCTCATCATAGGTGGCCCCAGAAGGATGAGCTTCCATTTTATTTCTGCAAACAATTGTTTGCAGAATTTCATTTGCATCATGAGGTTGATTACACAGATTTTCCTGGTCATGCTGGATAGGGGAAGGGGAGATTATCAGACAGATTCAGGGGGCCTAATGCACCAGTTGCCTCTAATAAGAGGGAAAAGGTGGGTCCAAACCTTTTGGTTGTACCAAATGTTTTGGAAGGGATAGGTGCAGGATAGAGGGTACCTGATGACCGGATCAGGTCAGATATATATTCTAGTATCACAAGTATCGCGACATAGGTACATGAGATGTCATCTGATTATGTAGATAGATACATGTTGCACTCCCATTCTAGAATTCCTCCACCTACACAAGATGCATCTTCTACTTCTGATCCATACCAGACAGTAGATATACCATCTCCCTTAGAGGTTGTAGCTGTATCAGAGATAGACTGGTTGCGTACTATTGTCGCATGTTTATCCAGTGATTTACTTTTCTCATATTAGGTGTTACAGATTTTTGGTGGGGTTCCTCTAAGGGATGTCCCATCATTTGTTCCCATTGTTCTTAGCAGATCTGCTGGTGCACGGAGATAGGACGATATTCTTGTACGACCTACATCTCCTCACTAGAGTGCATTTGACGATTCTGCACATGCCACTTCATCACGTCTAGTTCATCAACATTTTACTTACTAGCTTATAGATGAGAAGATTGATCCCTCACAGGTATCCTTACATGAGCAGGTGGATCCCGGTGATGTGACCTTAAATATATCAGAGTTGAGCGATATTGGGAGAGCAATACACACTGCTATGGTATATATTTATTTAAATTATGATGTATTTAAAAAACTTACACATCTACATGTATAAATAATTTGAATTAAAGTTTTGATTTTTTTTATATGTATATACATGTTCTCCAGAGTATTATGGATAGTGTGGACCGTGGATATGGAGATTTATAAACTCCTGACCATCCTATGCATCATGACAGATAGGTAAATTTTTATGTTTTTCCAAACTTAATTTTTCTATGATCGTAAGTATTTAGTTTATTATACATGTGTGTATGCATGACATGTATATATATTTCTTTTATTTCACACAAAGATCAGGAGGAGGTGGACCCGGATCAGGTCACGGATCAAGATATGGTCCTAGTATATGAGCACATATATGCTATTTTACATATTTCATGTTTCACAGATATATATTGTAGACATTTCATATGTACATGTTATTGTAGACATATACATTTACATGTTATATGTTGGTACATGCTATTTCATATTTTAGACATTTCATAGATACATGTTATTTCAGACATATATATTTACATGTTATATGTTGGTATGCTATTTCATATTTTAGACATTTCATAGATACGTGTTATTTCAGACATATATATTTACATGTTATATGTTGGTATGTTATTTCATATATACATGTTCATTTTAGTCATTGCATATTATATGTATGTGAATGATTTATTTCATATTTTAGACAAATTACATATGTACCTATTCATTTTAGTCATTGCATATTATATGTATGTGAATGAGTTAAGGGGATGTCTTAAGGGGAGGTATCAAAACATAAATCGATAACATACATTATTTAAAGCTATATAATAAATTCATTGAACAATTAAAATACACCTAACTAATCTATTCAATTTGTCATGTAAGTAATTAAAAGTCATTTAAAAGGGGAAGTCTTAAGGGGAAATATCAAAGCATACAAATCAAAACATAAATCTATAACAACATACATTATTTAAAGCTATATAATAAATTCATTGAACAATTAAAATACACCTAACTAATCTATTAAATTTTTCATGTAAGTAATTAAAAGTCATTTAAAATGGGAAGTCTTAAGGGGCTGTCTTAAGGGGAAGTATCAAAGCATACAAATCAAAACATAAATCTATAACAACATACATTATTTAAAGCTATATAATAATTTCATTGAAGAATTAAAATGCACCTAACTAATCTATTGAATTTTTCATGTAAGTAATTAAAAGTCATTTAAAAGGGGAAGTCTTAAGGGGAGGTATCAAAGCATACAAATAAAAACATAAATCTATAACAACATATATTAAATAAATGGGGTTTCGGGTCCCCATTTAAAACCTGTTTTTCCTGCAATCAAAAACATATATTATTTAAAGCTATATAATAAATTCATTGAACAATTAAAATACACCTAAATAATCTATTGAATTTGTCATGTAAGTAATTAAAAGTCATTTAAAAGGGTAAGTCTTAAGGGGAGGTATCAAAGCATACAAATCAAAACATAAATCTATAACAACATACATTATTTAAAGCTATATAATAAATTCATTGAATAATTAAAATACACCTAAATAATCTATTCAAGGTATATATTAAAACCATATATCCAATATCCAATACATTAAGTAAGAGTTCAAACTATAGAGTTCAAATATGAAAGTACAAGAGCTACAAAAAGAATTTTATCCTAAAGCTCGTGATGCATATAGTCTGGTTCTTCTCTGTCTTTAATTATCTCAAAAAATTGATGTTCTTCAATAGGCAACCTTCACTTTTGATTGCCACGTCCTCTTTTTTGCAATGTCTCAAATTGCAACTTTGTTGCTATAACCAAGTGACTGTAATGTAGAGCTTTTTTGCCAGACATATATTCAATAAATTGAACACCATTTTTGTCTATCTTTATTTGCTGATAATATGTTCCTTCACTAACAACCAAACTAGTTAGATATGACTGCCCATCACCATATAAAATTTCTTCTAGCAACTTGTATTTAGCTTTCGTGCATCTTAGTAGATAATAATCTACACTTTCTGCATTGTCAGGATCCACAACCACAGCAAAAATATCACGTATGCAAATCCAGATTAGATATTAAATTCAAATCAAAAGTACAATAAATGAAATTTAAATAAAAGAACATGTACATGTGCATGAACCTATAACAACTAAATCAGAAACACACTCGTAATCAGCTGAATATATATGACAATGCTGGATATGTGGATAAATTATAGTACGAAACCTGGTCATAAAATCAAGGTAGGGAAATGCACTCTCCTTCAATACAATTTTTTTGGATTCATCTCCTGTCTTAGTTTGGTATGTCTCATATTCAAATCTCTTCCACAAAACTGGTGTTGCAAGATTAATATTCTCAATTTGCAATGGAAATCTATGTAAATCTCCACAATCACTACATGCACTCCTTATACATTGTACTTTGAACTCATCTGAATCTTCTAATTTCTCACATAAAATAGACTTCACAAATTGTGTCGTACTTCCAGGGATGACCATATCTGAATTAAGTACTGCAATAACCTTTTTATAGGATTGCAAATATAGATGAAACTCAACATGATTTCGGAAACAACAAGTTTCACGTACCTTATTTATGCGTACAAAGCAAGGGCGCAATCTCTCGAACATTCTTTGACATATTTTTACATCTGAAAATTCTTGCTTGAATGATTCAAACAATTCACTTTGTGTTGTATCTATAAAATGTTTTGGGTGTGCAGTTTTCATACCGGTCTCTTCATCTTTCATCTGTATAGTATCCTTTCTATTAGAAGAAACACAAAAGTGAGCGGTCCAATATTCAATGACCTGTCTTTTTACATCTTCAAAAATCTTGTCTTTTCGAGGAAGTCTACAAAGATTAACCCAATTCTTTTGAATATTTTCATCTAACATATTTCTCTTCCTGATATATATTTGAATAGTTATTCTAGATACATTCAATAAATTAGAAATTGCATGTACTTATTTTCTCTATGTCAACCTCCTACTAGATAAAGTAGTTATCAATACTCTACGTGCAACACTTAAATCAGCTCCTCAACTTGAATTGTTAATGTCGTTCAATGCATCTTGCAAATTTTCAACTATTGTTTGATTTACATTGTCTCTTGAGTTTTTCTTGTTATCAACACCTAACAATTCCAAAATAGGAGTCATTTATTTTTTCCTAAATAACCTGACAAATAATTATGCTTTTCCAATCAGACTTTTACTTTGAAAATATTCATCCCAAATCTTTTTGCATTGTTTTTTAATTGTGCTTTAAGGTACCAATTCATCAGATGAAAATTGACTGAAAAATGATTCCTCACTCATCTCCATCCAATTGCCCATATCAAAAGGTATATTTCCACTAATTTTCTCCTCTACTTGAATTGCATCTTCTTGAACTTCAACAGGTTCATCTTGATTACGTTTTGTATAACCTTTCATTTTGTCATCCCTTTTTTGATCAATTTTTTTTAATTTGTTTCTTTTATTCCCCATTACACAAATTGTTCAAATCGAGAGCTTCGATTCACCTGCATAAACAAAACCATATGCTCTTGATAAAAAAATTAAAAATGATATTGATACTTGTTCATAAATTAATATTGAACAATACTTTAATTAAAAACAAAAAAATTATTAAAAAACTAAAATTATAAAAAATACAAACCTCCTTGATAATTTTAATTCGTAGTTGTCCTTTAATGCCAAAAAATATGCCTTAAAACTATTAAAAAAATTATTTTCTTCAAAAAAAGCTTATTTTAATTCATAGTTTACAAAATTATCTATTTATTATTTTTTTTTAAAATGCTTTTAAATATGAGATTTAAGGGTCGTGGTCATCCATGCGACCATGTTTGGTCAGCCTTAGTTTCGGCCGAACCAGTTCCAACCGAACCAGGTATGGCCGAAACAAGTTCAGCCGAAAGCATCTATGTGGCATCCCATGTGGTAGCAACACAAGCAAAAAATAAGATTTTTAAAAAAATATATGTTTGGAGGCTATTTGCCCCATCACAATTCAGCTTGTTTTAAAATCTAAAAATACCCTTTTGTAGAGCTCAGAGTCTAGATTATGGTCATATAATGTTTATGGTGTTTTAATTACATATACTATATTCTAAGTTGAAAAAACTCCAAGTAGCTATTTTAACATTAAAGAAAACGCTCATTCGAAAAAATTAAAAAAATAACAAATCATGTCAGAAAAATTTACAACTTATATTTAACATTAAAGGAGAGAGTCCTCTTCGAGAATATGTAATTTTTTTTGTATTTGGTTTAGATTTTCTAGGGAAAATGTGGAGGGAGAAAAAAACTGTTAATTTCAGGTATCTCTAACTTTGAATAGTTATAACAGACAAAATATATACCAAAAACCAATCTTTCTTTTTTTATACACTAGTTGTACATGTCATCTAAAATGTATTCTAAAATCAGAGGAAAAAAAGATTATTTTCATATATTTAGCTGGAGGGAACTAGACCCTACATTTTCAGCATTTTTTGAGCAATTAAAAAATGGACTTCAAAAATTAAAAAAATAGGTCAATGCTTATTCAAAAAAAATTTAAAAAATTATAGGCATAAACTACATCCAATTTTACACATTTCATTAGTTTACATCATTTTCAAATTCTAAACATAAATGCCACTTTTATGTCATTAAAGTTTAACAGTTTTGCATGTCGTTGTCCTCTTCCTTTGTAAAAGTGTGACACAGGTTTGTACTTTTACCCTCATACTTGATCATTACATTGTACATTCAAACTGAATGTAAGAAAGGATGTTGTCTTTATTATACATTTTTACATTGAAAACTTAGAGAAGCATATGCAAGATACAAAGCGTGATAGATATATGAGAATGGGAGTCCATGCATTGCCTTTTTGAGTCTTTTTCATCTTTAGGTCTGTTGTCTGCATCTTCTTAGGTCTTCATCTCCTCAACATCTGTCTCATGTCCTACATCATCCTAGGTCTTCATCAGGTCCTGTGTCCTACATCATTAAAAAGAGAAGAGAAAAAGGGGTTAGATCCAAATTGGATCCAATCAATGCATGAAAACTTAAAAACATCATACAACAATCATACTTTCAGAAGTGCACATTTTCCAACAACATGAATCCAAGTGAAAAATATGCATCTACATAAACTAAATAGCAGTATGAAAGTGACATATATCTCTATGAAACCTTTTACAATATATGGTTATCTCCCTGAATTATGTAAAGAATTGTTGTTTTACAAACCAGAGATCTAAATTAAAGGGACATATATCTTTATGAAACCTTTTATTGTATTTATAGAGACCATGCAAGAGAAGAGGATAATAATTAGCTACCACATCCTGAGATACTATAATGTGTGGGAAATCATTTCTTTGATCATCCATACACTGAGTAGCTTAGAACAACATATATGGTTGTTATCTTCTTCCCCATCTTATTCAAAGAAGAAAACATGAACATACTAATCATAATTAGCACTGATATATTTACTTGTTGTTATGCAAATGCAAAGAATTTATGGTGTATGCAAAAAGGAAGTGGTACTATTATGAAAAGTAGTGGGGCTAAGTAGCTTCTAGTGGAACAGAATGAAAGGAATAACTACAGTGCTATCAAACAGGGCATCAAGTTCAGCAATAATGGAGGAGCAATGAACAAATCAATAATGGTTATATGACAAAAGGAATATTGGACTCTTCATTTATCTAAATTACAAATGATGGTTATGGTCTGAACAATCAACAACGTTCATATGCTAGGATATTCAAAAAATAGTTAAGGGAAAAGCATGTCCATATTGTTCCAGAATGTTGTGCAAATGTAGTGGATGCATCAATGCAAGAAGGGGTGATACAAAGAAGATCAAGAAGCTGCTAGTATGACAATGAGGGCTCATGTTCAAACTCTGTTGATGCCAAACATAATTTAAATGATAAAATGCAGAGCAAGTAGGGTTTATAATAATAGTACGCGAGAACAAAGGAAGAGAAAATGACAGTGTTGATGAAAATTAAATAATAGTAAGAAAATATGCATTTCAGTTCTCAGCTGACTAAGTACAGTCATGTTTATGGGTGTCATGAGTCGATGCTTGAACATGGTTTATTTTGTAAATCATGCACGAAGTTAATTCAAAGTAGGCTCGGGTCAAGAACTTTAGGTAAAACAGTGATACATATCTTGCCAATGTCCAGCCACTAAGAGAGCCATCCGACAGTGAGAGGGTAAATATGTACAAACAACATGGTTACTACCGGTTGAATAGACAAAGAAAAAACCCCAAGTTCAACAACAATAAACAGTTAATGGAAAGTAAGACTATAAATCAAGGAGCTGATAGTTAAAACCAATGGCGTATCTTCAAAACATTGTTGACTAACTAGAGATGGAGCAACAGACAGAAGGAATAAATTGAGAATCATCGCCACAAGATAACACAACATTCAATAGAAAATTCAAAAGTAAAGGAAAAGACAAGTGTAACTTATCTCAAAATTAAGCTTGAGATGCATGAAAGTTAACATGAGTGCTCATAAAGATGTCAAAGCTTGAGCTTCAGAGCATAAAGAAGACTCCAGTTCAAAATTGTGAGCCTCATGTTCAAACACAAGCTCCAGAATCAAATATAGAGTGAAGCACTATTCATCATGACCAAGACCCAACTCATGCAACCCAGACTCTAGTTCAAATCGATAGAGAAGAGCCCAAATCAACAGAACCCAAGTCCAGATCAGTAAATTCTAGCTCCAGTTCAATATCTTGAGCCTCAATGGAGAAAGAAAAACCCCAAAATCACCACCACAATCACGGCGTGCTCATCTCCATATAGTTAGGGTTTTAAACCCTTCATTGTGTTTGTTAAATAGTTGTTTGAATAGTTCCATAAGCGATGCAAAAAAAACAAATAAACTTGGTAAGTTTTGGAGGCCAAAGTACATGGAGTGATTTAATGCCTTCAAAGTTGCAGTGCTTGACAGCATAGCCTATGGATGCTCATCCTCCCAGCTAATCAAGCCATGTTTCATTCAGGATCGCTAGTGGATATGTCGAATCTATGCCCCATTTGAAAATACTTTCCTAAGTAAATGTTTATGGAGATAACTCACGTATATGATGTCGGTCATTTTGGCATTGGGCCAGGCCAAAGGGGATTGATTTAGGGTATGTTTTTTGCTAGGGTTTTTTTTTATGAGACACCATGTATGTCGGTTTAGACCAAGAAAATAATGTATTTTTAATATGGAGTTAGAGGCATAAATCAAGGCATGTGTTATTCCTAAATATAGGGTTTTTAGATTGATTGAAGCAATGTTTTTGGGAGGGAAATCTCATTTTCAAATTTGTCTTGAGGGGGCCAAATTTGTATAGATCTAGATTTTATAGTCAGTTTAAGGGGTTTAGTTTTGGTGCATAATAGTGTTAAAGTGAATGTTCTTGTTCCTTGGCATGTTTTTGCATCATGATATGTAACCACCACAGAGTTTTGAATAAATAAAGTGTTCAAATCATTCATGTTTTTCTGAGTTTTTGATTTAATCCTATCCTTCCTTTCTACAATTGGTGTTGAGGTGTTATGATAGAAAATTCAGTGAATTGTCTTAGATTCCTTATTAGCTATTGCATATAACCTATTATGAATAAAGTGTATGTTTTTTGACAATTTATTACTTGTGGTGAAAACCCTAGCAATAAAGTATTTATGTCAGCGTATATGTTGAATAGAGATTGTCCCACTTTCAAAATCTCATTTTTCCATGTTAGTTTTTAGCTTGTTTGAATTCTGATTATTCTGAAACAATTTGGTGTATCACCTCCCTTTCTAGTTTTATTCAATTTTAAGTTATCTTTTCCCCTTTCCCTTAAAAGAAAAGTCGGTTTCTAGGTGATAAATCAGATTTAAAGGAACCAGCCTAGAATCCAAATTCCTTCCTAACCAGAGGTACCCATAACTCAAGAAGGTTTCCATTGTTTCCATGAAATGTTATTATGCCCTATGCATGATTTAGGGTGACATTTCACGTACTTAAAAGGTTAAGTAGCTCCATTTTCAATTCATATTTTTTCTCTTCAATTTCTTCCCCTTTCTACCAACATTGAGAAATGGCCAAATCATCTAATCTGATGAAATTAAAAGTGCAGATCTTACAAGAAAATAATTTGTGTACATTTCTTTGATAATGGGAAGGCTCTTCTGATTCACTATTGAATAACCTATCTAAGCACACAAACTATCATGTAGAACCAGTGAATCAAATGATGATGACCCTTCAGGGGACCAGTTGTGATGTTCATATTCCTTTACATTAGATATAATTATAAAAGGATGTTCTTGCCAGACCTCAACCATATCCTTTACCAACCATAATTTTTTTACTAAATTCTCCCTTTGTCTTTAAACATATAGTAACTTAGTGTCCAACCAACTCTAATTCTCTTTTTAGTACCTTTACCCTTGAAGAAATCATACTTATTACAAATTTGTTTCAATATAGATTCAATACTTTCAATTTTGTTTCTAAAATTATTAATAGTTCCAGGCTATCAGAGACAATACCAATACATATCAGATATCTCTGTCATACATTCTTTTGTCTCAAGAATATATTTGAACAATCTTTGTTCAGCATCAGTATATATTCTCCAAATTACATCTCTAAACTTTTGACCTTCAGAACATTCCTTTAGCAACCTTTCCTCAATAATTCTCATTAGATCAACTGGTAAAAAATTAGAAATAGTAGAAACAACATTACCTTTAATCAGAAAATGTTCAAAAAATACATCTTCAATTTTATTCTTGCTACCAGAGGAGTAAGCACACGACATTTTATCAATTCTATCAAACTCTCATTCTTCCAACATTGTCTCAATAACTTCCAAATCAACAGAGCCTACTTTAGATGTAGACAAATCAACCTTTTCATCCTTCTCTTTCTCTTTTTCTTCTTCTTCTGATAAATTAACAATTTCCTTTCCTTTCATACTAGTCTTTCTTTATTTAGGTTTTGAAGGGGAATCACTAAGAACAATCTTCTATTCTCACTTATCAGAGGAGTATCCATCCTTAATATAGCCAATAGGAATAACACTAGACATGGCTACACCAGAGCACAGATTCATTTGTAAAGATAGGAAATAAGCTTTGCATGCATCCAAATTATCCTTCAAGCTTTCAAAGTACTTGTAAGTTTATTTTTTGACATGGATGTTGGGAAACCAATCCATATTTTCCTTAACTGATAGAGATCTCAAAAATTAGAATACCACACACATAACTAGAAATCTAAACCCAAAGGCATAACCTTCAGCTACTAAAATACTAATATTTTCAAATGAATTTTCTAACAACAAATTGTACAAACCTGTTTTACTTAATCAAAAACAATAGATGACCAACATTCATGGGCATAATATCACATAATATATCATCATGTTAGTATCCAATTTTGAAATTTACAAAATAGTGTTCATTGACCAAAGAATTTTTATCCTTATGCAACCAAGAAAAATAATAGGGATTTTAATGCTTTCTTCTCTCTAACTTCTATTTATCAACCATTTCCTCTTAAAAAGGCTTTTAGTACTACCACTATCAATAATGACTTTTCATACTTTACCATTGCACATACACCTTGTGCAAAACAAATTCTTCCTTTCCTAAGGTTCCTTTCATCATTTATCAAGTCTCTTCTAGTAACAAGGACCTCTCCTCTTTCAAAATATTTAAAATGTGATGAATTGATTATGATATGGTTGATATCCCTTGAATCAGTACACATCTTCCATTTTCCATCTTTCTTTGGTGCTAATACTATAGGTGTTGCACATGGACTTAGACTTTCTCTGATTAAAAATCACTACAATAAATCTTTCACTTTCCTATTGAGTTCTTAATTTTATTCTTTAGTCATCTTATATGTTGCCTTGATACGCAAACTAGCTTCTAGTATCAAATACATGCAATGGATAATACTCCTTACAAGTGGTAATCTATCAGGGACATTATTTCATATGATGTATGCATACTCACTCAACAATCCAATGATTCCCATCAGATGTTCTCCTATCTGTACAGTCTCCTTTTCCTACTTGCATACTAAAAAAATACACACATTACTGTGCCTCGTGCCATCTACGAAATTCCTACCATCCACTAAACAAGTTCTTTCACTTGTACATACTTCACGCTTAAGGGGTACATAAACATTATTTCTACCATCATGTATAGCTTTCCTATCATACTACCATGGTCTACCCAACAAGATATGAAACATATCCATAGGCATAATATCACATAAAACCTCATCATAATATTTCCCAATATTGAATTTAACGAGGCATTGTTTGCTTACCAAAACCTTATGTTAATCTTGAATCGACGCAATATAATAGTGTTTTGGATGCTTTAATCTCTACAACTTCAATTTTCTAACCAACTCCTCCAAAGAAATATTATCAGAACTTCCACTATCTATGACAACTTTTCAAACTTGGTCTTGTACCTTGCATCTTGTTTGAAACAAATTATTCATCTTCAACGGTTAGATATCTTTCTCTCATTGGTATAGGTCTCTCAAAGTTATCAAGCTTTCTCCATCCTCTTCTTGGTTATTTTTTACTAATCTGGCACACTCCTCATTTAGGAATGTTGATCACGTACTAATTTCTACCTTCTTCTCAAAGTTACCTTGTTTGCATTGAAATGCTTAGTGTCTTGCTATGACACATTTGAAACAAGTACCACTAAACTTCTTTCTATCATAGCTACTCTTCCCTTCATTGTGATAGGAACATTTTTCATTTCTTCAGTAGCACTCACCATCCTTAGCTTTTGACTATGTTTTCCCCTAATCTATAGAAGATCTAATTTCCTCCACTTCCTCTTTACCTATATTCATGCCCCTTGTTCAACTTTTCTTCATCTGTCAAAGCCCACTTGTAAGATTCTTTCACAATCCTAATCAGAATTAGACTGATTTCACCCTGAATCGACACCCTTAAACCATTTAGGTATTGAGAAACTTATTTGTATTCATCATCTACATGCCTAGATCTAATGTTTGGCTTGTAAAACTCCTTGGTATAACCTTTAACGCTCAAGTCTCTCTGCTTCAATTTTGACAAATTTTGAAAAAGATTCACTTGGTAATCTTCAGTTAAAAACTTGGCCATTAATCTATTCACCATTCTTTCCCAAGATTTGATCTTTTATTTATCCCTTTTCTATCAATCTATATGCAAGCATTCCCACCATAAAGATGTATGCCATTTTAACTTGGTGCTAACATATTTTATCTTCCTTTCCTCACGGGTTCCTTCAAATTAAAAGTAATTTTCCACCTCTATGATCCAATCTATTAATTCATTAGAATCTAGGTTACAATGATAATCTGATAGATTGAAATGAGGTATCTTGTTTACATTGGTTAAAGCATTGATGAACCTATCTTCCTCTTGATTCAACTCTGATTTTTAATCATTTTCAACCCTTCCCTTGTCTAATTTTTTTTGTATCCTTCTCCATCACTTACATCTACAATGTGTTGTCCTCTCCTCTAAGTTGTTTCCACTTCTTCCAATCTAGCAGCAATTTGTATCAACATATCCAAAATAACTTGATCTACATTCCTTGCTCCACCTCTATAATTTCTTCTAGCCATCTAAACAATCTACAAGAATCTCCAAAAAAAATTTAGGAGGTTGATTTTGCAATCATTAATTATTTATTTTGTTTAATTTTGTTGTGTAACTCTTTATACAATGACTAGTTTGAACTCCTTGCATTCTTGATATCCTTAGTTGCATCATGGTATCAGAGCAACATTCATTCCTGTGACGGTGGATTGTTGTTCTTAAGCTGGAAAAATCCTAGATGGCTTATTGTGGGGTGGTAGAATGTTGACCTAGCCCACGATTATAGAGGATTTACGGAAGGATGGATCGTAGAGGAAATTTTGTTGGTTGTGAAGCTTGGAATGGTCTGCATTCCTTAAGGCGTGTCATTGGTGAACAAATTTTTGAATTGAGGAAGGTTTGTAGAATGTTCAATAGATTTCTGAGTGAGATGCAATTGAGATCTTGCATTCAGATCATTGAGATGAGGTAGTTGCACCATGAGAAGGGAGAGATGTCACTAGATAGGATGAACCATAGAAGCATAACCAATATGGTTGAAGATATTAGAGTTGAGATGAGGGCTGAGGTCTGAAATACATTAGTAAGTATGTAGAGGATTCATGAACTAGAGAGTGATTATGAGGAGTATGTTGAAGAGCTAGAGATGTTAAGTTGGCACTTACCAATCAAGAGGTGAATTTTTTGGCCTATCAAAAAGATAAATAAATAAAGGAAGAACTGAGATAGGGTTGTGGTAGTGCAAGAGGTAAATCTTAATAAGGTAAGCACAACTATGAGTATTTTAACTTCTGTGATTTCTACAGATGAAGGATAATTGGTTACATATGAGTTGATTGGATCTGATGAGCAAGTTGAAGAATTTCTTAATGTTGAGGATGTTGGTACAATGAAATTTCTTGTGATTAAGTGTATTGACCTGGTTGGATTAATTGAAGAGTTTTCTATAGTTAAGGATAGTGGTAAGAGTATTGGTATTGATGTAATTGTTGATCAATATAAGAGGTTTTTGAATAAGATTTCCCTTTGTGATGATGAACATGTTATTGGGGAGGAGTTGTAGAATATGATGTTTCAATTAGCTGTTGATTTGTTGTAGAGATCACCTAGAGGGTGTGAGAGAGAAGACATGTATTTCTTGGTTAATGTTGGAACTAATCAAGTTTTTTTATGAAAGAGGATATTATTTCATGTGTTGTAGTGTAGGAGGAGAAGTATTCACTTGATGGGAAGTAATATTTGGATATCCCAAGAGTAAAGATGAAGACAGAGTTGAGATTGTAGACATAGATGATGATGAAAGAGTAAGTGTGGATGAAGGATGAAGGATGAAGGAAGTGAGGTTGCTAACATATTTTTTTCTTATAGATTGGTAGTAGAGAATGATCAGATGTATGATGAGGATGATGATAAGTGACAGATTTTAACAAGAGGGTTTGAAGGGAGGAGGTCAGATCTTGTGTGTGATTGTGTTGCTGATAAGTTTGGTTTTGTTAGTGAGTTTGTTACCTAGTTTATTTTAGTGTAGAGGATGTGAAGATTAGATCAGAAAGGGCAGAAATTTTTTGTGATCAGTTTCATATTCCTTACCCCAAGGAGAGGGAAGTCCAAATTCAAAATTAATTGTTATGATCTATTTCTAGATTTCTTCTAGCATCAAAGTGAGGGACTCACTATTCAAATAACCTTGCATGTCTATTTTAGGAGCATCTTGGGATCTTAGAAATATTGTATCAACCAAAAATATTGCCTTTTAGTTTTGTTCCTGTTGCCCAAATTTCTCATTTCTACGTAATTTGGCCTAGTCTTTCCTAGTTTTCTCTGCCTTGCTTCCTCTGTCATGTTTTCCAGGCTTCATGCCTTTGATGGACCCTCAAACCCCTGAAAACCCTAAGTCCTCCATGTTTGAATGATGAAACAAACCCTAGGCCTTGACTCTTATATTTTGAAGTTACTTTTTCAAGTCACTAAGAGCATGTTCTTATTTTCCAAGTCGCGTGATCGCTTGGGCCTCAGCGAATATTAATTTTCTTCCTCTGACTCTGTGTTTCCTCTTGTTGCGTGGTCTCGTGATAGAATGGAATATTCCCTCTGTGTCTCCTGACTTAGCATTTGTTCTTTGGTCGCGAGGTCGCCAGATCCATGTCATAAGCCTTTGTGAAGAGTGGGACCCTCTCAGTCAGTCGGGTAATCGCAAGAGCCCGAGCGAATATTCTCTTTTCTTTCCTGACTTTGCATTTCCCTTTGTCGTGTAGTCTCTGAACCATAAGGAATATTTTGTCTTGGTTCTCAGACTTCGTGATTAGTCCTCAGTCGGGGTGTCGCAGGATGATATGTTACAAAGTGGGGGGCCTACCACTAGGTCGCGGGATCGCGAGAAGAATTCAACAGTTAGGGAAATGTCATCCCACATCGTGATTTCCCTTAGTCACGTTATCGCCAGTCAAAGGAAATAGTTAGCGGTTAAAAGAATGTCAGTCGGGTGATCGCAAGATGTTCCTGGCAGTTAGGGAAGGTTTCTCCGACTTGGCGACTAAGGGTTGTCGCGATGTCGCGGGAACGAAGTGATGACTCAGCGTTCCAATGTGCAACAGATGAACCAGTGGCTGTGTGACAGATGTCATATGGTGGATGGATGCTGATGTTAGTCGGATAATCGCCAGACAAAGTAAATTTGGTCACGCGACTTTGAGACTAGGTATGCTTTGCCTTTGGTCGCAGAAGCAGATAAGGGGCACATGCTGACTGTTAAGATAAGTCAAAGGGCTCGGTGCTTGGTTCTCCTGACTTGGCGACTAAGCTTTTTTGCATGGTCTCAAGACATAGAGATGGCATCTGGCGACTGGGAAACAACCGTGGCAGTCATGAGAGGCAGTTAGGCGCAAGGTCACGGGATGGATGATGAGTTAAGTGAAATGCCTCGCGACTTTGATTTTTTCACAGTCAGGATATCGCCAGATCTGGACTCAGGTTTACCAGGAGTAAAATGATATGTTGTCGCCAATTCTGGAGATTTAACCAGGGTCAATGTCCGATGCTCGTGACAAGGAGACTAACGGTCAGTCGCGAGGTCGCTGGACTTTGAATTTAAAATATGGCGGCAAGTTTGACACTGTGAAATGCTCGGCAGCCACGGTTTCTGTTTGCTCATGTTCCAGAATTGATCAGATGGTTTCTAGTCACATGAAATCATACATAAAGCAGTCTGCCGATATTTGAATAGATTTGTTTCAATGTTGGTGAAAGAGGAGGAGATTCAGCGTGTTGCAGAGCAGAGCAAAGTTATGACTGAGTTTCCAGAAGTGCCAGGAAGCCTAGAGAGGAAGTCTTGGGCGATGACAAGGAGAAAACTTGGCCATGCACTGTTCACAGACAAGAGGGTCAGTTATTACAGAGAAATATAGGTGAACAGGTGTGCATGACTATTCAGAGTGAACATAAATGCTACTATCCACCGTATACCAAATCTGATGATAGTTGCCAGATCGAGGAGGAGCACGAAAATATCCATGAATATCTGTTTGACTCAGTCATTCTCCACCACCTCTTCTCTCTCTTGTGATTTTAGGGTTAGGGTTTTCCATGATCATCCGAAGCTTGTTGCATCCTAAGGGATCCCAAGATGGTCATAGCCCTATATATAGCAGAAAAGTTGCAATTGCAAGGGTCGGTTCTTCTTCCTTTTGTTCTTACTGTCCTTGTAACTTTTCTGAGTTCCTGACAGAGACAGAGATTTTGTAACCCGGGAGTTCATTTTTATGCAGAAGGCATACTCTGTGACATTTCTTTGTCCTTGGTATATTTTTTGTATGAGTCTGTAACTCACTGTGAGAAGTAATATGCATAGTTTCAATTCTTGGATCAATTTGTTGGATTGTGTCAACCTTGTCTCTTTTCTACTTGTCTGTATGTGTCTTGATTGTTGATGGATTAACTGTGGATGATTTTATTCCTCTTAATCAGTCCTTTCACAGCATCTACTTGCAGAAGAGTATG
>MU227187.1:375721-389410 GCA_018584345.1 Thuja plicata | reverse complement strand
AAATGGTTGACTTCTTCTTTGAATTCTGATTAATTTCAATTATTTTAAACGAATACCTTTGCTGTAAACAACCATCACATTACGGTCAACGCGCTTATTAAAATCATAAATACAATATACAATACCTGACTTTTCTAGCTATGAAGAATAAATATTTATTAACTGGATCATGAAGATATCGACGTTTGAATTCTATTGCTGACTTTTTGCACATATTTTTCTAAAAGAAATATATTCTAAACTTAAATAAATAATTCATAGATAAAAATGTTTGAAATAAAATCAAATAAATTTCAAATGTATACAAATTTAACTTAAATAAATGTAAATAAGCAATTAATTACTTCAAATGACTTTAAAATAAAAAAATTAATTTTTTACATATATTTAAGAATTTAATTTTACTTAAAAAATCATTTATTTAAATTCATTACTTAAAAATTACATTATTTATTTAAAAATAATTTTATTTTATTTCAATAAGTTTGTCTTTGATATTGACTAATAATTTTGACTTTTCCTCGTGTCTTTTTTTTTTTCCATTGACTTATATAAAATCTTCATGATATAAAATTTGCTACTTGTCATTATTTATATTTCAAAATAAACTAGCACTTGCATCAAAATGAGGTATAATAGTTTCTTTTGCATTGACATATATAAAATCCTCGTGGTATAGAATCTGCTATCTAGCCATTGTCTATATTTCAAAACAAAACTAGCATTTGCACTAAAATGAGGTACAATGGTTAGGCCAATGGTAAAATATAGTTTGAATAATATAATTGCAAAAATCTACATGTCAATGAATGCAAATTAATTTGAAAATATAAACTATTAAAAATAGAGTTTCTATGAAGAATTTTGCATTGTGGTAATAAAACATTATTTTTAAGATCACATAATATTGTGAAACATTTTTCCATTTTTTCCTAGCACATTACCCTATTTTTCATGTAAATCTCTATGTTTGTTGTTTATTGTAAATTTTTTGTACTATCAAGTTATGGAAACGATATCTAATTATAATAACAAAATTCAACAATAATATTTTACATGCATTGCTAAATTATATCCATCAGAGCCCAAATAAAACTTGGTGAATATTAATAAAAAAGGTGGATATTATGTACCTTCTTAATTTTGAGTTTATTTATTTTTTAAAATAAAAGTCATAATTATGCAATAAACTTGAAAACGCCTTAAAAGTAATAGTTATAGCTAACAAACTATCCAATTTTGGAGTGAATAGCCAAACTATCAGAAAGACAAATGTAAGAACTTCATAAAGTTGACAAGATTTTGGAACTAGAGAATTCTATGAGGAGAACTTTGAGTATGGATTTATAGGGAAGAATTTTAATCAAAACACAAAAATAAGTTTGTTGGACAACGAATGAGCCCAAAAGGGAGAAGTACTAAGATCATGTTAGAAATGGTGTTGTAAGTCGAGATCGAATAGTGATATGATAATATCAAAAATTTTCCCTTCGAAAGTAGTAGATGAACCAACATGGAGGACAAGCAGATCAAGTTAGTTTCACTGGTTATACAATAAATTTTGGTCATAACTATTGGATTAAATGATGGAATATCATTTTTCATTTAACTTGGATACCTAAGTGTTGGCAAGAGACAACTTATAATGCATGATATGTTGTCATTGATGGAAATTATACACTTTACTATTGGCCACTTATTAGATATTTTGGCTACTTATTGTTTTGGTGATGAAAAGAAACTAAGTATGAAGAACAATGCAGGATACAGGTTCAAAGATCGAGTCAGTATGGACAGAGGATAATGTATTAGATGATGTGAACGTAAATATGGCTAGTAGAAATCTTGATATGTCTAATCCAATGATCACATGTTTTTTGATACTGTATGATGGAGATATGATACTATGTGTATTGGGCAAGAAAAGAACTATCTTATGCAAAGTTAGTAGTACATTGGATTGATCATCGATCTTACTAGATCATTGATACGATCATTTTGATGATTCTTAGTGTAAGGGCCAACTATGGAGGATACTCTATTTTGATAGAAATTTATTATGTGGTGATTCAGTCAAGGTATAATAGAATCTTCTACGTGTTTCATTATATGCTTGTTGGGTCGACTGAGTTAATATTTTGGAGATAAGATCGAGTTTTTGATGCGATGAAAGAGAGACATGATGTGACATGGTATGATATGATGTGATATGAAGATTGACAAAGAAGGTAATCAGATAGTGATATTTATCAGAGCTTCATCAGAACTGTATTGGCATGGTTGATGTTGTTTGTCAATTTAGTTTTGGGATATTAAGTCCTATCCATATTCTCATTGTAATTAATTGGTGACCCTGGCTGAGGGTCTGATTGTTGTTTTATATTTAATTGTAAGCTCTAAGTTGTAAGCCTGAATGTAGGTGCATTCATCTTTATATGTACTATTACTATTAACAGGGTACTTGTTACTGTAGTATTGAGATATTTCTGGGTACCCTCCCCACTAGGTTTTTTTTCCCCTTAATAGGGTTTTCCTCCAAAACAAATTATGGTGTTATGATGTTATATGTGTTCATCTTAATCTATTTACTTTCAGTATTTTTGGTTTCAATTTTTTTATTGGATTAAGAAAGTTAAAATATTATTGCATTGATTCACACCCCCCCTCTCGGTGCTTGCCAAGTCTAACAATTGGTATCAAAGCTTAGTTCCTTGGAAGAAATTTAACAACTTGAGGGAGATGTTGATGGTAGCACCTACTAGTATTCAGAAGAAACTTTTGAATGCACATGAAGATCTAGACAAATCAAATGTTCACATCCTTGATTTGGAAGAAAAGATGAAAGAAGATGATGGATTTATTAGAAATATGAAAGAGAAATTGAAGCAATCCATAGATAAGAGAAAAGACATTGTAGATCAACTATCAGAGAAAGGAAATAACTCTGAATCTACTAAAGAAGGCATACCAAAATATTATGAGAAGATTGTGAAATAAAGAGATGACCTAAAAAATGAGATGGAATCCATGGAAATCAAGATGACTGAAGATATTAGATCAAAGAAGATACCTGAGAAATCCTTGAAGGCTAAAACTGATGAATGCTCCAAGCTAAACAATAAGGTTGGATAGTTGCAATATTATCTAGAAGAATCTAAAATAATGAGCAAGAATTGGATAGGTTATATGATATATTAAGAAGAGAGGTTGCATTAGCTAACGAACTTCAAGAAAAATTCAAATCTAGCTCTACGAAGCTTGATGAACATATTGCAAGTCAGATGGCACATGGTGAAAAACAAGGATTGGGATTTGAGAAAGGATAATGTTATGAAACTATACAGGAAAGTAATGATTCAGACACAAAGAAGGAAGAACCTAAGAGAAAACTTTCTACGCAAAAGGTTAATGGAAGATGCTTTACCTGCAACCAATTTGGGCATAGAGCTAGGGAGTACAAAAGAAAGAATAGCACATTTTTTGGCTATTGTTTCACCTGCTACAAGTATGGACACAAATCAAATGTGTGTAAAACCAAAATGAATAATCTTGTGAATTAGAAAAACTATGCCTAGTTTAAATGAAACAAACTTGGACATACAATGAAGCAATACAAATTGAAGACAAACTCAGTCAATCAGAGGTATGTAAATTTGAAATTTATATGTTACAAATGCAATAATTTTGGTCATATGGCTAGAAATTATAGATATAAAAATGGTGCAATGAGGATTAATGGACCATCTGAGAATAATAGTAAAAACATAACATGTTTTAAATGCAAGGAGTTCAGACATATTCCTTGGTATTGCAAAACTAACAATATAGGAAAAGGGAATGATGAACTGAATGACAAGGGAAAGAAGATCATGCAAGTTGATGAGACCCAAAAGAAAATGAATAATACATGGGTAAGAAAAGAACAAATTGATGCTATAGGATAGATCACACCAGTTCCTGGTATGGAGATCTCTTCATCTAATGAATTTGGTCATAGGATCCAAGGGGAATCTTTTATCATAAAATCATACCTTACCCCGTAAATGGTATCAGTGGAGGCTGAAATGATTGTCAAAGTTGGAAAATGGTATTTTAGATATATATTTAAAATCATGGAAGATTTTATGATGGTATCGAGTATTGAAGGTGGAATTTGTTTCACTTCTAATGATACCTTTTTGGAAGATAAGCAATGAGTGGCATTAATTAAGGAAAAAATGAAGGAATTCTTTGTTAAAATGACATATTGGAACTTCATTTCACATCTTTCTATCTAGATATTGAGTGGCTATGTGAGAAGAAGGAGATCTAATAAAAAAATTTGCAACCGATTGAATTTCGTGTGGAAACCCTAGAATGGAAAAAAGAGGTATTTACCTTTACAGAAACTTGTTGAGTTATTTGGAGTAGAATGGATACACCACATATTGTTAATGCAATTGAGAAGCCTAGGTATGAGTTTAAGAAACATTCATTTAAGTCGATGGAGGATGATCCCGAATGTGCATTTTCTCACGTACCTCACAGAGTTTTACATTGGGAAGATATTAAGGCTTATATTCACTGTAAGCTTGAGGAATGAGATATTTAGACATTTACAAACAATTTATATCTTCGTGTGTCGATGGAAATCTGAAAGATGAATTCAAGAAGGTTGATTAGATTAACCTAGCATAGTTTAAAGACTTCTATATTTTTATGAACTAGAGTGGATCAGAATTGTGTTGATTAGGATCCATGATCATTTTTTCTGGCTTGGAGGTCAACCTATTAAGATTTAAAAAGAACTAATTCATGTAGTAACTAGATTTAATACAATCAGTGAGCTTCCAGCTCCGAGATCATCAAAGAAAAAAAAATTGAACAACTTGCCAAATCTAAATGAGACAAAAGGGATATGAGAGTGAATGATAAATAGCCTAATGTGAAGTTTACTTATATGGTATTGGGTTACAAATTTTATCATGGAAACATAATAAATTCTATCTCTTCTACTATCATTCATAGTGCTAACCGAATATTGAAAGAATATTCTAAAATAGATGTTTGTGAAATTATAAGGGAACAGTTGATGGAGAACCTTGCAAAATTTAAGAAGGATAAGATGAAAATCTTCAAGTATAGATCACTGATTACCCATGTATTCTTCTATTTAATGAACTATTACCTGAGTGTGTCAAATGTAGTATGGAAAAAGGGCATCCTTTCAGCTATTAAGATAAGCAGATATTATCAGATGTAAAAGATAGATGACATTAATCATAAAATATTTAGTCACTTTAATATGCTTTAGAAGTAGATGCAAAAAAGGGAGAGAATTCTTAGAAATCTTGTGGTGAAGTATGAAGATATAGTTTTTTTCATGGTAGAAATTGATGCCTATTGCATGGAGGTCGTGGAGCCTAGAACCCTTTGGATCATGCAAATGGGATATGAAGTTGATTATGAGATTATGATTAGATATATTAAGGAAATGTTGAGAAAACAAAATTATTCTAGTGGAGAGAGGTTTGGTACTTGTGCTAAGAAGTATCCAAAAGTTCAGAGTCAGCAACAAGAAGTAGGAAGATGAGTAAATTGGTTGATAACATTCCTGAGAAGGAAGGTATAAGTAAATGGTAGATGGGTGAGATGAGAAAGAAGGCAGAAGAGAAAGAAAAGATTAGTTCATTTCATGTTGAACTGATTTATGTTGAGAAGGAAGCATCACCTTCTCTACCCATTTCTATGTCACCTAGTCAAAGGACAACCAGAAGTGAAACTAAAGCATTGGCTACACTTTTTGAGAAGATGAATGTGAGATCATAGTCTGTAATAGCAAAGGGAAGATCAAAATAGATAGGTATCGGTCCATAGAAAAGAGCTAAAGTAGATGAAGATGACTCTTCTACTAATTCAAACCGATCCAAGAAGAAGATAAGGATTGAAGGAGATATAGAAGCAAGAGTGGTTAAGGAAAATCCTATGAGTGTTGGTAAGAATGAAAATATTGTTGACAAAATTTTAGATAAAGTAATCAAGTTGGTGTTATAGTTCAATTGAAGAAGTATCATCATTTATTTGATAAGGATGAGAGAAGTAGACTAGAGAAAGGAGTGATTACTCTCTTGTACAAATTCATGAAGACAATGGTTGAGATAAAGGGTGAAATACCATATAATTTGAATAATAAATTGGAAGAGAGAGGACTAATTTCTCTAGAGGAAGAAAATTTGATAAGAGAAGCATTTATATCCAAGATATTTCATCTGATTAGAAATGATGAAATGAAAAATCTACTTGAAGAAGCAAAGAAACGACTGTTTACAAACAAGATAATTAATATGTTAATGGATGGGAAGACAAATGAGGTTATTGTAGAAACTAATAACATTATTAGTAAAATACTTATTAAATTTGACTATGATTCATCGAAGTAGAAAGAGCCATGGATTAAGAGGACATAAGACAAAATTTTCATTGATGAAGACTTTGTTTCAATAGTTAATGAAGCATACCTATTTATGTTGGAGTACCTATTACTCTTGACATGTAGGATGATGAAGATCCACAAGGAAAGGAAAAAAAAAGAAAAGATCCATTTAAATATGCATCTAATATGAGGAGAGAAGATGAAATCAGAGAGATTATGATAGGAAGAGGATACACTGTAGATAATCATGTTGAGGTTGATGATAGAAAGGAGATTGATGAACATATTAGTGATGTTCACGGTCTTGATGAAATGGATATGAGTACAGAGAAACAGGAAAAGAAATCAAAATTTCATACTAAAGATGAGTTGAAGAAACCTGAGGAGAAGACAGAGAATTTATAGACAGAGATTGGGGAATTATTTGGTGAAGCAAATAAATTTTTGCCAAGGGATTATTTTGAATCTAATTTTCATGGACCTATTGACCTAGAGAATATGGAAGAAGAGGAACTCATGAAAATTATAATGTTATCCCATGCCAAGGCTAAAGAAAAAACATTGAATAAAAGTGAGAAAGCTAGTAGACTACTTTATAAATCTGTTCACATACTTGGGAATATTATGCAATATTTTTTAGGTAAATCAAAACACCCCTATTTCTGATCAGCTAGATGACCTTCTGAATAACCTTGATACACAGTTTGAGTTCTTAGAGAAGGAAGTAGAGGATAAGGTACAAAAGGATTTTTTTATAAAATATTTCATCACTTATGGTCACTGATTACAAAAGATAAGACATCATTGGTGATGCACTATAACTGATTGAATGTTTGAAGATGTTAAGTCGATGATCACCAAGCTGCAAAAAAGTTAATGCAAGACATTAAATTGATTAATGTATTGTATTGTCATTGATGTCAACTTGATATAATCTGACGGGTTATATACATAGTTATCTGACAGGAGATAAAGGTTATGCTATCAGTAATGCATAAAATTTTAGTATGCACTAAGTGACAACAAACACCGAAAGTAGGTGCACCCCCGACGGATAGAGAACCTCGAGAGGAAAGTCACAGTGATACCTAAGAAAGAAACCCAATAAAGCATTATCGGTGAGTAGAACCAAAGACAACCTCGACAGACAGACAACCCCAACGGACAAAGATGCTCGAGGACAACAGAAGTCAAAGACCGAAGCTAACAAAGGGTTAAACACCAAAAAGAATTAAAGTTCAGAAATGACAAAAGACTTAGCTGGCATGAGATAAATATGGAGTTAACTAGTTGATAACATTGTTTTCATCGACAAGTTAAAATCCAGAGATAAGCGAGAGTTTTAAATCTATTTTATTCTAGTTGTCAAAGAGAAATCTACAGGATAAAATTGAAGTAAATCTTTAAAGAAAGAAAGGTGAGAATTGTGGATCACGCCAAGAACAAGAAAGCCATGGACTTAGAAATGGTGAAATTATGTCTAAAAAGAGACATGCTAATTCATTATGAATTAGGGGTGAATAAAAAAGAGGATGTTGAAGAGAATACTGGTCAAGAAAGACTTCATATAGTCCTTATAAGTCAAGCTAAAGAACAGAGCTAAAGATTTCTGTGGACACTGAGCAATAGAGAAGCACAACATCATCGAGTAGAAAGAAGTGGAGCAAAGGTATTGAAAAGAAACATTTATCAGAAAGGTATTATGAGCTTATAATAGATCTGAACATCTACAAGTCTAAGTTTCTTATATGAACAAATCATATATTTTTTAAGTTTAACCATTGATTCATAAAATTTCTTAACCGAGCAGGATCTAACAATCCTTTATATATTGAGATACATCCCAAGGAGTATCAAAAGGTTAATTCATGAAGATAGGATAGTGAAATTCCATATATAAGTGATTAACTATTAGTGATAAATCCTCTAACAATGTCGCACTTAATAGTATGTTTGTAACCTTTAATAGGGTTGGCTCTTCACTGAGCTCACTTTAGAAGAGTGAAACTTTTGGGTTACCGTTTCCAAGTGGTTTTTCCCATAACATGGTTTCCACATTAAAAATCTATGTGATAAATTTTTTTATGAGTCATTGCTTTAATATTTTTCTTTACACATTACTTAAAAAGGATTGATCGGTAAACACTAAGATATTTACTATATTTTGGTAAATGATAAACTGCTAATCACTAAATATTAAGAATAAGGTTTAAACAATGAACTCCGAGCAGTAGTTATTTGATAAGATTATTTCAAGGCGTACATCTTGTAGGATTGAAGATAACTAGAGGCTTATAATTGTGTACTAAGTTTTTGGGTTGATTTATTGGAATATTTTTTAGGCCACTGATTCACCCCCCCCCCCTCTCAATGATTCTAACAATTGGTATCAGAGCTTGTGTTCTTAGAAGGAAGGTTTCAAGACCTAAGCAAAAGATCACAAGATGAGAAAACGGGATGTTCCTAAGTTGAACAAGGACAACTTTGCATCATGGAAAAGAAGAATAAGACTCCACCTATCAGGTATCGGAAATGATGTTACTCATTACTTGGATACTGAATATGTGTTTCCTATAGGAACTCAAACACTTGATCAAGTAAGAGAAAATAATGAGCATAATTCTATGATGATAGAACTTTCTTCCTCACTCTCTGATGCTGAATTTGAAGATGTCAAAACTTGCACCTCTGCAAAGAAAATGTGGGACAAATTGGAGGTAGTACATGGAGGAGATGCTAATGTACTAAGAGCTAAGGCAGAAAGCCTAAGAGGTAAATTTAATGACCTAAGAATGAAAGAAGGAGAAAATATCACTCAGTACAGGTGCAAAATAAAAGAGGTAGTCAATGCTATCCGAGGAGTTGGAGGTGTACTTTAAGAAGAAAAAGTGGTAAGTAAGATCCTAAGAACCTTATTGCCTATTTATGCTATTAGAGTATCTGCTATACAAGAAATGAGAGCAGTAGAAAACAACAATGTCACTCTAGATAGTTTGTTTGGTGGAATTATTTCATTTGAGATGAATAACTTTGATACTATTGTCTTACCATCTATTGAGTCTTCATTGAAATCTTCTTTAAAAATAAGTAAGTCAAGTCATAAATACACTATGAGGAATGATAGTGAAAGTGATAGTGATGACTAATAACTTGATGAGATTAAAGCACTAATGGATAGAAGATTGTAGAGAGGCAAAGGTAGATACAAAGGTAAATAACCACTTGTGTGTTTTAACTATAAAGAGATTGGACACTTTGCTACTAGATGTCCTTAAAAAAGAAAAGATGACAGAAGTAATGATAGATCATATGAAAATAAGTTTGACAAAAGTGACAACAGAGATTACCAAAGAAACTAACAATCTGAAAGAAGAGATACCTAAGACTACAAGGACAAAGGGAAGAAAACTTGTTACCTGGATGAGAACAAAGCTGGAGATACTGACACTAAATCTGATGAAGATATTGAGATGGTATTTTTGCCATGAAGGATGATTGAGACAAAAAGGAAAGGTATATAGAGACTACACTCATATCTAGGGTTAGTAAGAATGATGTCTGGATTATAGATAGTGGTTGCACTCACCACATGACCGATGATAAGGAAAATTTTGAAAATTTTGAGTATTATGATGGTGGATCAGTAAGAATGGGTAATGACTCAGCTTGTCTGGTTGAAGGTAAAGGAACCATAATGTTGAATAATCTGATGAGATGTGAAAATGCATACTAGGTAAAAGTAATTAACTATGATCTATTAAGTGTTTCACTGCTGAATAACACAAGTCACCAAGTTGCATTTGAGAATAAAAAGGCATAGATATTTAATGAATAAGGAAGGTTGATCAGAACTGATGAATAGACAAAAGGTAACCTATTCTATCTCGATGATATAAACACCACATGTTTAATAGCTACAAACGAAGACATAGTTGTGGCATAAAATATTATGTCATGTGAATTTTGACAACATGATTAAGATAAGAAATAAAAGGAAAGTAAGAGGCTTACCAAGCATGTTAAAGCCCGACAATATCATGTGTAAGAATTGTCAAAATGGTAAAATTACAAAGGCTAGTTTCAAGAGAAAAACCCATAGATCTAATGCTATTCTAGAATTAGTCCATACTGACCTATGTGGATCCATGAGAAAAAATAATTACTATTGTGATAGATATTTCATTCTCTTTGTTGATGATTACTCTAGAATGATGACAGTTATGTTCTTAAAAGAAAAATAATCTGAATTCAAGATGTTTAAACGGTATAAATCTATTGCAGGAAGAAAAAAGTAGTAAGGAACTAAAATGCTTAAGATCAGATAGAGGAATTTGTTTCTGATGTATTCACTAACCTTTGCAATGAGCATGGAACTAAAAGGCATGTTTCTGCACCAAGAACACCACAGCAAAATGAGATTTCTAAAAGAAGAAAATGATCCATTTTTTATTGGGTAAGAATGCTGATGATAGAAAAAGGCATCAGTCAAAAATTCAGGAGGGAAGCTATCAGTACTGCTATATACACATTGAATAGAGTTCAATTAAAGAAAGACACATTATGAGATATGGTATGGATACACACCCAATGTAAGTTACTTCAAAATTTTGGAAGTCAATGTTATATATTGAAAGATGATAGAAATAGAAAGCTTGACTCCAAAAGTGAAGAAGGGATCTTTCTAGGGTATTCCACTAAAAGCAAGGCTTATAAATGTCTTAACAAGTCCTCTAACAAAATCATTGAAAGTGCAAATGTCAGAATAAATGAATATGTAGAGAAAAATGATGAGGAAAGCAAAAAAGAACCAGAAGAATACAATAGGTTTTCCTACAATGAATAACCTGACACTCTACCCTAGAAATAGTATATCACTCTTGAGCAATAGAACAATGCACCCGAGCATCAGGCTACAAACACCAAAAATCATGAAATTGCTCTAAATGATGTTCTGAGTGATGAAGATCAGAATGAAGGACAACATGATTATCTGAATGATTAACAAAGAGATGAACTGATACTTTCCAAGTATGTCAGAAGGCACCATCCATAGAACCATATCATAGGAGACAAGAAGGCTGGAATGAGAACAAGAAGTAAGCCAATAAATACTAGATGTTTAATTTGTGATTTTGAGCCTAAATCTATTAATACTGCACTAGAAAATGAAGAATAGGTCAGTTCTATGAATGAAGAGATAGAATAGATTGAGAAGAATAGAACATGGACATTAGCACCTAGACCAGATGATAAGAATGTCATTGGTACAAAATGGATATTCAGAAACAAGATGAATGAGAATGGAGAAGTCACAAGGAACAATGAAAGATTACTATGCAAGGGGTATGCACAAGAATAAGGTATTGACTATGGAAAAACCTTTGCAACCATTTCTAGACTAGAAGAAGTAAGAATTTCACTTGCTTATGTTGCATTCAAAGGATTCAAGGTATAGAAAATGGATGTCAAATATGGATTCCTAAATGGAATACTAGAGGAAGAGGTATGCATTGAACAACCAGAAGGGTTTGTTGATCCGAACAAGAGAAACATGGTTTGTAGACTACACAAAGCCTTGTATGGATTAAAACAAGCACCTAGAGCCTGGTATGAAAGACTTCACTCCTATCTCATAAGTATTGGATTTGTAAGAACAAGTGAAAACTTCAATTTGTATTTAAAAGAAGATACTGGTGATAACATTTTGATTGCTGAAATATTTGTTGATGATATTATATTTGGGGGTAATGATATGTTATGTAAATCCTTTGCAAATCCTTTACATAGATTTTCCCGGTCATGCTGGATAGGGGACGGAGAGATTATCAGACAGATTCAGGGGGCCTAATGCCCCAGTGCCCTCTAATAAGAGGGAAAAGGTGGGTCCAAACCTTTTGGTTGTACCAAATATTTTGTAAGGGATAGGTGTAGGATAGAGGGTACCTGATGACCGGATCAGGTCAGATGTATATTCTAGTATCACAAGTATCGCCACACATGTACATGATATGTCATCTTATCGTGTAGACATATACATGTTGCACTCCCATTCTGGAATTCCTCCACCTACACAGGATGCATCTTCTACTTCTGATCCATACCAGACAGTAGATATACCATCTCCCTTAGAGGTTGTAGATGTATCAGAGATAGACTAGTTGCGTACTATTGCCGCATGTTTATCCAATGATTTACTTTTCTCATATCAGGTATTATAGATTTTTGGCAGGGTTCCTCTAAGGGATGTCCCATCATTTGTCCCTACCGTTCTTAGCAAATCTACTGGTGCACGGAGATAGGATGATATTCTTGTACGACCTACATCTCCTCAATAGAGTGCATTTGATGAGTCTACACATGCCACTTCATCACGTCCAGTTCATCAACTTTTTACTAGCTTGCTTATAGATGAGAAGATTGATCCCTCACAGGTATCCTTACATGAGCAGGTTGATCCCAGTGATGTGACCTTTAATGACTCAGATTTGAGCGATATTGGGAGAGAATTACACGCTGCTATGGTATATATTTATTTAAATTATGATGTATTTAAAAAACTTACACATGTACATGTATAAATAATTTGAATTAAAGTTTTGATTTTAAAATATATGTATATACATGTTCTCCAGAGTATTCTAGATAGTGTGGAGCGTGGATATGGAGATTTATAGACTCTTGACCATCCTGTGCATCATGACAGATAGGTAAATTTTTATGTTTTCCCAAACTTAATTTTTCTATGATCGTAAGTATTTAGTTTATTATACATGTGTGTATGCATGACATGTATATATATTTCTTTTATTTCACATAGAGATCAGGAGGAGGTGGACCCGGATCAGGTCACGGATCAAGATATGGTCCTAGTATATGAGCACATATATGCTATTTTACATATTTCATGTTTCACAAATATATATTGTAGACATTTCATATGTACATGTTATTGTAGACATATACATTTACATGTTATATGTTGGTAGATGCTATTTCATATTTTAGACATTTCATAGATACATGTTATTTCAGACATATATATTTACATGTTATATGTTGGTATGCTATTTCATATTTTAGACATTTCATAAATACGTGTTATTTCAGACATATATATTTACATGTTATATGTTGGTATGTTATTTCATATATACATGTTCATTTTAGTCATTGCATATTATATGTATGTGAATGAGTTATTTCATATTTTAGACAAATTATATATGTACCTATTCATTTTAGTCATTGCATATTATATGTATGTGAATGAGTTAAGG
>MU227187.1:364767-375621 GCA_018584345.1 Thuja plicata | reverse complement strand
ATAGATATATGAGAATGGGAGTCCATGCATTGCCTTTTTGAGTCTTTTTCATCTTTAGGTCTGTTGTCTGCATCTTCTTAGGTCTTCATCTCCTCAACATCTGTCTCATGTCCTACATCATCCTAGGTCTTCATCAGGTCCTGTGTCCTACATCATTAAAAAGAGAAGAGAAAAAGGGGTTAGATCCAAATTGGATCCAATCAATGCATGAAAACTTAAAAACATCATACAACAATCATACTTTCAGAAGTGCACATTTTCCAACAACATGAATCCAAGTGAAAAATATGCATCTACATAAACTAAATAGCAGTATGAAAGTGACATATATCTCTATGAAACCTTTTACAATATATGGTTATCTCCCTGAATTATGTAAAGAATTGTTGTTTTACAAACCAGAGATCTAAATTAAAGGGACATATATCTTTATGAAACCTTTTATTGTATTTATAGAGACCATGCAAGAGAAGAGGATAATAATTAGCTACCACATCCTGAGATACTATAATGTGTGGGAAATCATTTCTTTGATCATCCATACACTGAGTAGCTTAGAACAACATATATGGTTGTTATCTTCTTCCCCATCTTATTCAAAGAAGAAAACATGAACATACTAATCATAATTAGCACTGATATATTTACTTGTTGTTATGCAAATGCAAAGAATTTATGGTGTATGCAAAAAGGAAGTGGTACTATTATGAAAAGTAGTGGGGCTAAGTAGCTTCTAGTGGAACAGAATGAAAGGAATAACTACAGTGCTATCAAACAGGGCATCAAGTTCAGCAATAATGGAGGAGCAATGAACAAATCAATAATGGTTATATGACAAAAGGAATATTGGACTCTTCATTTATCTAAATTACAAATGATGGTTATGGTCTGAACAATCAACAACGTTCATATGCTAGGATATTCAAAAAATAGTTAAGGGAAAAGCATGTCCATATTGTTCCAGAATGTTGTGCAAATGTAGTGGATGCATCAATGCAAGAAGGGGTGATACAAAGAAGATCAAGAAGCTGCTAGTATGACAATGAGGGCTCATGTTCAAACTCTGTTGATGCCAAACATAATTTAAATGATAAAATGCAGAGCAAGTAGGGTTTATAATAATAGTACGCGAGAACAAAGGAAGAGAAAATGACAGTGTTGATGAAAATTAAATAATAGTAAGAAAATATGCATTTCAGTTCTCAGCTGACTAAGTACAGTCATGTTTATGGGTGTCATGAGTCGATGCTTGAACATGGTTTATTTTGTAAATCATGCACGAAGTTAATTCAAAGTAGGCTCGGGTCAAGAACTTTAGGTAAAACAGTGATACATATCTTGCCAATGTCCAGCCACTAAGAGAGCCATCCGACAGTGAGAGGGTAAATATGTACAAACAACATGGTTACTACCGGTTGAATAGACAAAGAAAAAACCCCAAGTTCAACAACAATAAACAGTTAATGGAAAGTAAGACTATAAATCAAGGAGCTGATAGTTAAAACCAATGGCGTATCTTCAAAACATTGTTGACTAACTAGAGATGGAGCAACAGACAGAAGGAATAAATTGAGAATCATCGCCACAAGATAACACAACATTCAATAGAAAATTCAAAAGTAAAGGAAAAGACAAGTGTAACTTATCTCAAAATTAAGCTTGAGATGCATGAAAGTTAACATGAGTGCTCATAAAGATGTCAAAGCTTGAGCTTCAGAGCATAAAGAAGACTCCAGTTCAAAATTGTGAGCCTCATGTTCAAACACAAGCTCCAGAATCAAATATAGAGTGAAGCACTATTCATCATGACCAAGACCCAACTCATGCAACCCAGACTCTAGTTCAAATCGATAGAGAAGAGCCCAAATCAACAGAACCCAAGTCCAGATCAGTAAATTCTAGCTCCAGTTCAATATCTTGAGCCTCAATGGAGAAAGAAAAACCCCAAAATCACCACCACAATCACGGCGTGCTCATCTCCATATAGTTAGGGTTTTAAACCCTTCATTGTGTTTGTTAAATAGTTGTTTGAATAGTTCCATAAGCGATGCAAAAAAAACAAATAAACTTGGTAAGTTTTGGAGGCCAAAGTACATGGAGTGATTTAATGCCTTCAAAGTTGCAGTGCTTGACAGCATAGCCTATGGATGCTCATCCTCCCAGCTAATCAAGCCATGTTTCATTCAGGATCGCTAGTGGATATGTCGAATCTATGCCCCATTTGAAAATACTTTCCTAAGTAAATGTTTATGGAGATAACTCACGTATATGATGTCGGTCATTTTGGCATTGGGCCAGGCCAAAGGGGATTGATTTAGGGTATGTTTTTTGCTAGGGTTTTTTTTTATGAGACACCATGTATGTCGGTTTAGACCAAGAAAATAATGTATTTTTAATATGGAGTTAGAGGCATAAATCAAGGCATGTGTTATTCCTAAATATAGGGTTTTTAGATTGATTGAAGCAATGTTTTTGGGAGGGAAATCTCATTTTCAAATTTGTCTTGAGGGGGCCAAATTTGTATAGATCTAGATTTTATAGTCAGTTTAAGGGGTTTAGTTTTGGTGCATAATAGTGTTAAAGTGAATGTTCTTGTTCCTTGGCATGTTTTTGCATCATGATATGTAACCACCACAGAGTTTTGAATAAATAAAGTGTTCAAATCATTCATGTTTTTCTGAGTTTTTGATTTAATCCTATCCTTCCTTTCTACAATTGGTGTTGAGGTGTTATGATAGAAAATTCAGTGAATTGTCTTAGATTCCTTATTAGCTATTGCATATAACCTATTATGAATAAAGTGTATGTTTTTTGACAATTTATTACTTGTGGTGAAAACCCTAGCAATAAAGTATTTATGTCAGCGTATATGTTGAATAGAGATTGTCCCACTTTCAAAATCTCATTTTTCCATGTTAGTTTTTAGCTTGTTTGAATTCTGATTATTCTGAAACAATTTGGTGTATCACCTCCCTTTCTAGTTTTATTCAATTTTAAGTTATCTTTTCCCCTTTCCCTTAAAAGAAAAGTCGGTTTCTAGGTGATAAATCAGATTTAAAGGAACCAGCCTAGAATCCAAATTCCTTCCTAACCAGAGGTACCCATAACTCAAGAAGGTTTCCATTGTTTCCATGAAATGTTATTATGCCCTATGCATGATTTAGGGTGACATTTCACGTACTTAAAAGGTTAAGTAGCTCCATTTTCAATTCATATTTTTTCTCTTCAATTTCTTCCCCTTTCTACCAACATTGAGAAATGGCCAAATCATCTAATCTGATGAAATTAAAAGTGCAGATCTTACAAGAAAATAATTTGTGTACATTTCTTTGATAATGGGAAGGCTCTTCTGATTCACTATTGAATAACCTATCTAAGCACACAAACTATCATGTAGAACCAGTGAATCAAATGATGATGACCCTTCAGGGGACCAGTTGTGATGTTCATATTCCTTTACATTAGATATAATTATAAAAGGATGTTCTTGCCAGACCTCAACCATATCCTTTACCAACCATAATTTTTTTACTAAATTCTCCCTTTGTCTTTAAACATATAGTAACTTAGTGTCCAACCAACTCTAATTCTCTTTTTAGTACCTTTACCCTTGAAGAAATCATACTTATTACAAATTTGTTTCAATATAGATTCAATACTTTCAATTTTGTTTCTAAAATTATTAATAGTTCCAGGCTATCAGAGACAATACCAATACATATCAGATATCTCTGTCATACATTCTTTTGTCTCAAGAATATATTTGAACAATCTTTGTTCAGCATCAGTATATATTCTCCAAATTACATCTCTAAACTTTTGACCTTCAGAACATTCCTTTAGCAACCTTTCCTCAATAATTCTCATTAGATCAACTGGTAAAAAATTAGAAATAGTAGAAACAACATTACCTTTAATCAGAAAATGTTCAAAAAATACATCTTCAATTTTATTCTTGCTACCAGAGGAGTAAGCACACGACATTTTATCAATTCTATCAAACTCTCATTCTTCCAACATTGTCTCAATAACTTCCAAATCAACAGAGCCTACTTTAGATGTAGACAAATCAACCTTTTCATCCTTCTCTTTCTCTTTTTCTTCTTCTTCTGATAAATTAACAATTTCCTTTCCTTTCATACTAGTCTTTCTTTATTTAGGTTTTGAAGGGGAATCACTAAGAACAATCTTCTATTCTCACTTATCAGAGGAGTATCCATCCTTAATATAGCCAATAGGAATAACACTAGACATGGCTACACCAGAGCACAGATTCATTTGTAAAGATAGGAAATAAGCTTTGCATGCATCCAAATTATCCTTCAAGCTTTCAAAGTACTTGTAAGTTTATTTTTTGACATGGATGTTGGGAAACCAATCCATATTTTCCTTAACTGATAGAGATCTCAAAAATTAGAATACCACACACATAACTAGAAATCTAAACCCAAAGGCATAACCTTCAGCTACTAAAATACTAATATTTTCAAATGAATTTTCTAACAACAAATTGTACAAACCTGTTTTACTTAATCAAAAACAATAGATGACCAACATTCATGGGCATAATATCACATAATATATCATCATGTTAGTATCCAATTTTGAAATTTACAAAATAGTGTTCATTGACCAAAGAATTTTTATCCTTATGCAACCAAGAAAAATAATAGGGATTTTAATGCTTTCTTCTCTCTAACTTCTATTTATCAACCATTTCCTCTTAAAAAGGCTTTTAGTACTACCACTATCAATAATGACTTTTCATACTTTACCATTGCACATACACCTTGTGCAAAACAAATTCTTCCTTTCCTAAGGTTCCTTTCATCATTTATCAAGTCTCTTCTAGTAACAAGGACCTCTCCTCTTTCAAAATATTTAAAATGTGATGAATTGATTATGATATGGTTGATATCCCTTGAATCAGTACACATCTTCCATTTTCCATCTTTCTTTGGTGCTAATACTATAGGTGTTGCACATGGACTTAGACTTTCTCTGATTAAAAATCACTACAATAAATCTTTCACTTTCCTATTGAGTTCTTAATTTTATTCTTTAGTCATCTTATATGTTGCCTTGATACGCAAACTAGCTTCTAGTATCAAATACATGCAATGGATAATACTCCTTACAAGTGGTAATCTATCAGGGACATTATTTCATATGATGTATGCATACTCACTCAACAATCCAATGATTCCCATCAGATGTTCTCCTATCTGTACAGTCTCCTTTTCCTACTTGCATACTAAAAAAATACACACATTACTGTGCCTCGTGCCATCTACGAAATTCCTACCATCCACTAAACAAGTTCTTTCACTTGTACATACTTCACGCTTAAGGGGTACATAAACATTATTTCTACCATCATGTATAGCTTTCCTATCATACTACCATGGTCTACCCAACAAGATATGAAACATATCCATAGGCATAATATCACATAAAACCTCATCATAATATTTCCCAATATTGAATTTAACGAGGCATTGTTTGCTTACCAAAACCTTATGTTAATCTTGAATCGACGCAATATAATAGTGTTTTGGATGCTTTAATCTCTACAACTTCAATTTTCTAACCAACTCCTCCAAAGAAATATTATCAGAACTTCCACTATCTATGACAACTTTTCAAACTTGGTCTTGTACCTTGCATCTTGTTTGAAACAAATTATTCATCTTCAACGGTTAGATATCTTTCTCTCATTGGTATAGGTCTCTCAAAGTTATCAAGCTTTCTCCATCCTCTTCTTGGTTATTTTTTACTAATCTGGCACACTCCTCATTTAGGAATGTTGATCACGTACTAATTTCTACCTTCTTCTCAAAGTTACCTTGTTTGCATTGAAATGCTTGGTGTCTTGCTATGACACATTTGAAACAAGTACCACTAAACTTCTTTCTATCATAGCTACTCTTCCCTTCATTGCGATAGGAACATTTTTCATTTCTTCGGTAGCACTCACCATCCTTAGCTTTTGACTCTCTTTTCCCCTAATCTATAGAAGATCTAATTTCCTCCACTTCCTCTTTACCTATATTCATGCCCCTTGTTCAACTTTTCTTCATCTGTCAAACCCACTTGTAAGATTCTTTCACAATCCTAATCAGAATTAGACTGATTTCACCCTGAATTGACACCCTTAAACCATTTAGGTATTGAGAAACTTGTTTGTATTCATCATCTATATGCCTAGATCTAATCTTTGGCTTGTAAAACTCCTTGGTATAACCTTTAACGCTCAAGTCTCTCTGCTTCAATTTTGACAAATTTTGAAATAGATTCACTTGGTAATCTTCAGTTAAAAACTTGGCCATTAATATATTCACCATTCTATCCCAAGATTTGATCTTTTCTTTATCCATTTTCTATCAATCTATATGCAAGAATTCCCACCATAAAGATGTATGCCATTTTAACTTGGTGCTAACATATTTTATCTTCCTTTCCTCATGGGTTCCTTCAAATTAAAATTAATTTTCCACCTCTATGATCCAATCTATTAATTCATTAGAATCCAGGTTACAATGATAATCTGATAGATTGAAATGAGGTATCTTGTTTACATTGGTTAAAGCATTGATGAACCTCTCTTCCTCTTGATTCAACTATGATTTTTAATCATTTTCAACCCTTCCCTTGTCTAATTTTGTTTGTATCCTTCTCCATCACTTGCATCTACAATGTGTTGTCCTCTCCTCTAAGTTGTATCCACTTCTTCCAATCTAGCAGCAATTTGTATCAACATATCCAAAATAACTTGATCTACATTCCTTGCTCCACCTCTATAATTTCTTCTAGCCATCTAAACAATCTACAAGAATCTCCAAAAAAAAATTAGGAGGTTGATTTTGCAATCATTAATTATTTCTTTTGTTTACTTTTATTGTGTAACTCTTTATACAATGACTAGTTTGAACTCCTTGCATTCTTGATATCCTTAGTTGCATCGTGGTATCAGAGAAACATTCATTCTTGTGATGGTGGATTGTTGTTCTTAAGCTGGCAAAATCCTGGATGGCTTATTGTGGGGTGGTAGAATGTGGACCTGGCCCACGATTATAGAGGATTTATGGAAGGATGGATCATAGAGGAAATTTTGTTGGTTGTGAAGCTTGGAATGGTCTACATTCCTTAAGGCATGTCATTGGTGAACAAATTTTTGAATTGAGGAAGGTTTGTAGAATGTTCAATAGATTTCTAAGTGAGATGCAATTTAGATCTTGCATTCAGATCATTGAGATGAGGTGGTTGCACCATGAGAAGGGAGAGATGTCACTAGATAGGATGAACCCTAGAAGCATAACCAATATGGTTGAAGATATTAGAGTTGAGATGAAGGCTGAGGTCTAAAATACATTAGTAAGTTTGTAGAGGAGTCATGAACTAGAGAGTGATTATGAGGAGTATGTTGAAGAGCTAGAGATGTTAAGTTGGCACTTACCAATCAAGAGGTGAAATTTTTGGCCTATCAAAAAGATAAATAAATAAAGGAAGAACTGAGATAGGGTTGTGGTAGTGCAAGAGGTAAATCTTAATAAGGTAAGCACAACTATGAGTATTTTAACTTCTGCGATTTCTACAGATGAAGGATAATTGGTTACATATGAGTTGATTGGATCTGATGAGCAAGTTGAAGAATTTCTTAATGTTGAGGATGTTGGTACAATGAAATTTCTTGTGATTAAGTCTATTGACCTAGTTGGATTAATTGAAGAGTTTTCTATAGTTAAGGATAGTGGTAAGAGTATTGGTATTGACGTAATTGTTGATCAGTATAAGAGGTTTTTGAATAAGATTTCCCTCTGTGATGATGAACATGTTATTGGGGAGGAGTTGTAGAATATGATGTTTCAATTAGATGTTGATTTGTTGCAGAGATCACCTAGAGGGTGTGAGAGAGAAGACATGTATTTCTTGGTTAATGTTGGAACTAATCAAGTTTTTTTATGAAAGAGGATATTATTTCATGTGTTGTAGTGTAGGAGGAGAAGTATTCACTTGATGGGAAGTAATATTTGGATATCCCAAGAGTAAAGATGAAGACAGAGTTGAGATTGTAGACATAGATGATGATGAAAGAGGAAGTGTGGATGAAGGATGAAGGATGAAGGATGAAGGATGAAGGAAGTGAGGCTGCTAACATATTTTTTGCTTATAAATTGGTAGTAGAGAATGATCAGATGTATGATGAGGATGATGATAAGTGACAGATTTTAACAAGAGGGTTTGAAAGGAGGAGGTCAGATCTTGTGTGTGATTGTGTTGTTGATAAGTTTGGTTTTGTTAGTGAGTTTGTTACCTAGTTTATTTTAGTGTAGAGGATGTGAAGATTAGATCAGAAAGGGCAGAAAGTTTTTGTGAGCAGTTTCATATTCCTTACCCCGAGGAGAGGGAAGTCCAAATTCAAAATTAATTCTTATGATCTATTTCTAGATTTCTTCTAACATCAAAGTGAGAGACTCACTATTCAAATAACCTTGCATGTATGTTTTAGGAGCATCTTGGGATCTTAGAAATATTGTATCAACCAAAAATATTGCCTTTTAGTTTTGTTCCTACTTTCTATTTTAGTGTTATGGTTGGGGATCCTTACAATTGGTTCTTTAGCTCGTAAAAACCTTATGGCATGTTTTGGACATCATGTTGAATATATGTGTGAGTTCGTATCTTGATCCAGTCTATTTTGGTGGAGATTTCTTGAGTTTTAGGTCGGTCCTATCTGTTCTTCATGTTTATGGCTTAATCTGAGTTGTTGGACCTTGCAAAGATTTCCTATAGCTTGTAGATCTGATTTGCACATTGTTCAATGATCTTATGCTCATGATCGACCTCCTTGTGTGATTGCACTTCATTCCATATCTATTTGGAGGTGTTCTTCTAGGATTTGGGTCCTTTAAAATTTTGTGCATGTTACATTTTCCAACCTTGGAGAATGTGATATCTCACTTGTGGCTTATGATCTTGTACATATTTGTTGTGTTGGTTTCTTTGTTAGAAGTAATGTGAAATAAGGTGGTATCTCTTAATAGAAGTTCCTTTATAAGTTAGTGTCGAGTATGGATCTAGATTTCTGTATGTAATCAGGCATGTGTGCCTTAGAATGTAACCCAACATGTTGCTGGGCAAATATGGTGTAAATTCTTGATTGTTTGATAATGCAAAGGCCTGAAGCATTATATATATTATTCATTATTGGGTTGCTGATGATCTCTAGTTGATTTTTTCCACTATGTTCACTCTTGTTGCATGGTTGGGCTATCTCCATTGAGGAAACTACGGCCATGACCGAATCAAAAGCCACATATTTGTGTCTCTAAAAAGATAATGCTTGTAAAATTTATCCATGAAGACAAGAGGAGGCTTGAGATATTTGTGTCCCTGAAGAGAAGAGGTGACTTCACATCATGGTTGTCCCTACAAGGAGTGAGGAGGTGCAAGATTTGAATATGACTTTCCAAGAACTTAAGGAGGTGTTAGACACACTTGAAGAAGATATGGACTTTTAGAGGAAACGCGTCTCATGTGCAAGCATGTCAATGGTGATTATTTAGACAATACTTTAGCAGGCATTAAACACACTCAAAGGAGATGTGGACTTTTAGAGGAAAGGCATATCATGTGCAACACTGGAGGAGGCATTAAACACACTCGAAGGAGATGTGGTTTTAGAGGAAATGTGTCTCATTGTGCATGGGAGGTGGGAATTCTCATCTTGTGTAGATTATTTAAGGTTCTACAATTAGGAGATAAACAAATGTAGTCAGTTCGGTGTTTGTTGAGAGAGTGAGGAGGATTGGTGAAGATGCTTCATCAAAGTCTCTGAAATGGTTGGGTTCAAAACCCTTGCAACTTCCAATCTTGTTTGAATTAATGGAATAAGGGGGGAATGTTGGATTATTTCATTAATTAGGTTAGTTTTTAGGTTGACGTGGATCAATAAATATGTTTAGTTAGATAGTTAGTTGAAAAGTTGCATTCCCGTAGGTAGTTACTCATAGGAAAACAAGGCTTTAAAATGCCAGTGATATGGTATTGCAAAGTACCAAATCAAAATCTAAATATATCTTATTTTGGATTCTATCATTTTTTCTCTTATTTTTTACATACATACATACATATCTATGTGTGTGTGTGTGTGTGGATGCGCGCGCACGCACGCACATACGTATGCATGTATATATACATACATACATATATATGTATGGATACATGTGTATTTATGTGTGTGTGTGTACACACCCATGTACACATATGTGATAAAAAACTAAAAAAAAACCTATCACATATCCATAATGCATCTCAATTTTTTCAAAATAGATATATTTGAATACTTATTAAATAAATTTATTTTCTAAAAAATATATCTTTCCATATTTTTTATACAAATCTTTTTTAAGACACCAATATAAAAATTCACAACCAATTTTATAGAAAATCAAAACTTAAAAATTTAGGTTACTTAACATGTGGAGGGTCACTATAACAAATGGAATTCAATGTATTATTGAAAGATTGAATAGCTATAAAGCTTAGAAACATTGATGATGGATTACATATGGCTACTAATCAACACTGCGATAGCATTAAAGAGTGCCTTATTATGGCAATACTAATAAACAAGATAACCACTAATATGCAAGAGGAGGAATGCTTTGAGAATTTCTGAAGTAATTTTTTGGATCCACCTGGGTTTTTGCCTTGACAAGCCTATCGTAGTTGTGGTGGAAATACTTGTCGCCCCAAGCCCTCGCCTCTTCAACAGAAGCACTCCCATTGAAGGCACTGCCCAGATCAAGATCCAGATAATTCACATACGCAGCCCTCGGGGAATGGGACACA
>MU227187.1:308073-352228 GCA_018584345.1 Thuja plicata | reverse complement strand
AATCTTATGTTCAACCTCAGAGATAGTTTTACAAGAAAACTTATCACTTCAAAGGTGTTATGGAATGTACATGCAACCTAAAACAAATTCAGAGATATTTCAAAAGGGTAATACTTCTCAGATGATAACCTAATTGACTGAGGCCTCAATCAACAAAATTTAACCTAAAAAATGAGAAAACCAATTTAAAATATAGACTATGAATCAAATCAGGAAGCATGCACATCAAACTATCACTTTGAAGAAGTTATATTGGTTAATCCGAGGGACTAATTGTAAAATGATTAGTGAAACGATTGCATATATGAAGAAAAAAGACTTATCTTTATTGATTTTTAAAAAATAGTACATCCGTTATAGTTGTTGATCCAAAACTATCCAAATATGTGAAATTGTATTATATTGTATTCTCTTTACATTTTACATTACATGTATATATATGTGTTTGAGTGCCATTCACGCCTCTTTAAGGTGAAAAGACATAAAACATATTACAAATTATTTTGAAAAAACAAATAACTAACTAAAAAATAACTACCTAACTTTCGGATTTGGCTTTGGTCGAAAATCTAAAACACATCATGAAAAGCTAAGATTTCCACTGGAGATAGGAAATTTAATTCCCAGATTTTTAAAATTCGATCATCTTCAACCTCTGTCAGCATCGTCTTTGTAGTAAGTTGAAATTCCAGCATTTTCTGAAGGCTTCGATTAGTTAGTTCTATTTATTTGTGTCATAAAGCTTCCTTCCTTTGATTTTTTTAGTATGGAGAAACTTACTTCTTTATAATGGATTGGGACTTCTAAATTCTCAAAATTTAGGGTGCCACCATCACGTGTTGTAGAATGTTGTGGAGTGTCAACTCCTTTAAATGCTAGCGGGCATCAAAAGACCATGAAACATGGTTTGTGTGCATTGATACAAGTAGTGATTTGTTTGCATGTGGCAACCAAAATTATTATTGTTCATGTACAAAAATAGAATTTTGTGATGTGAGCAATAATAGCTCCTGCTCAGCTGCTTTTTCCCCCTTGCAATTGCACTTGGGAACATTCCACTTCTACCAAGGCAATTGCAGCAATGACATCTGATAACATACTTAAGTATTATGCTCAATGCATATTCATAATTTGTTCCTTAACTAGGCATGGCTAGAGTGGACCTGATTAAAATTAACATCATTTTAATCGATAAACGAAAATTGATTCAATTCAGGGCTTTCATCTCTATTATAAATAATTGGCTAATAAGGTCATACTAAATTTAAGTTATCCATGAAAAATAAATTATTTTAAATAGCTCATCGTATGAAATTTGGCTGGAGGATTGACAAATTTCAAAAACCCTGTGTGTTTGACAGTGATTTGAATCTAGTTGAACTAAACAAAATATTTTCTATAAAGCTATTCAGTGGAGGCCAATGCTTGCTGTAAACATCATATCATAGGCCTGCATCCAAACTTTTAAAAACTAAAATTAGTAGGTGGAACCTTCTTTTCTCTATAAAGCGTCTGAAAATGAGCAGAATTCAAGAAATGAGGAAAAGTGTATTGATATTCATTCTCCAAATTGGATGATAAAAATTTCAAAAAACAACAACATTTTATTGTTTTACTATTTTCACTTAGATTGATTTAGGGCTTTAGGTTTTATGTTATTCTATTTGAAATGAGGATTTGAACTGAAAATTTTGAAAATTCATAGGGCAAGCACAATCAATCGAAGGATATTGAGTTGGGAAGATTTGGTGAATAAAAAGGTACACCTTTGAGAAAAGATCACCATGGTGAAATCCCTTCTTTTCCAACAAAAAATTCAGATAATAATTTTGAATCATATGAGATATTTTTCATCTTTCCTTCAAAACATGCAGTGGTGGCTTTCCAAATGAGACAATCCTCTGGTCAATATTCAAATCCACTTGCATGGTACTTTTCTATAGTTTTTTCTTTTCTATAGTAGTTTGTTGAAGAGTTTCCAATTAAACTAGCAAATTTTTAATAGCAAGGGCATGTGCTTTCGAATTGGTAACCATTGAAAGAACTATTAATAGGTGCGTGCAATAGAAGTATTTTCTATTTTCTTTGAATTTTTTATTTATTAGAAAAGGTAAAATATGTTATCCTTGGTTTGAGTTGAATAAACTAATGTTTAGTCTCTTCAAAAAAATGAAAAATATGTACTTACGAATGCTTTAGTAATCTCAAATCTTCATAAACTAGTATTTTGATTTGACCTAAAATATTTGTGATTTGATTTGTAAGGTTGCTAATTTGGCTCTGATACAAATAGGTATTAATCTCATATCCACCAGATGTAGTTGATAAATAATAATATAGGAAACAATATATAGGGAAAATGATTAAATTTGAGTTTGAGTCAAGGAAAAAGCTTGGAAGCACATATATGCCTCAATGCAAATCTTGCTACATAATTAGTTTGGTGAGATAATTGTTCTTAGTAGTTTGTTTTGGCCATGTGAATGCCTTCATTCATGGCCGCCATTAATATCATTTGTTCTTTTATTTTAGAGGTTGAGCTTCAACAAAATTATTATTGTTCCTTTCAAATCTACTTTCTTTTATGTTATCATGAGATTTGTATGATTTTGGTTTGAAACCTGTTTTTTTCTATGTTATAATGAGATTTGTATGATATTAGTTATTGTCTAATATGTTTAATATTTCTTATTTGTAATATTTTTGCATTCGGTGAATTCTGGAAGACAAACACGATTGATAGACTTTAATAAAACTTTGCAAACCTTGCATGTTCTACACTAAGAAGAGCAATAAATCTTGAAGCCTAAATCTCGACTAGTGATCAATTGTTTATGTTCAGATCATGAAGCTACAAAACTGAGCAATTTATGCAACACTCTTTGTATATTTTTTCTTTTCCATTACCATTTGTTTAAATGATGTCATTTAATGGATAAAATATTGTTAAATACTAGTACAGGAATTTGATACTTTATATAAACTCATGTTCTATGATGTCTTCTTTTCTATCAGATGTCAAAAATACTTGTGCAATCAGGTCTCTGTTGTTCTTTAGAAATAAAGATGTCTTTGTTTCCACCAAATGTCAACAATATTTGTACAATCAGTTCTTTATTGTTCTTTAAAAGTACAATTTATTGGCTCAAAATTGTGGCAAAGGATAAAAGCTCTAACCTTTGGATGATGATTACAATCTGTCATTATCCCATTCAGGTTAGGTGTTCAATTCTAACATGATTATCATCATTCTTCATCCAATATTAGATTTTTGTTTCTAGTTAGCCTATTTTTGAAATTCCATCAAAACAAGAAAGATTAAGATTAGACTGGAATGCAAGTTTTGAATGATTTATACAATTATATCATGAATATTATGAATCCATGCACATAAGAAATTCTCAATATACTTCACTAATTATAACTGGTATAACTCAATTAAGAGTGCCCAGAACACCAAACATGGCACATACCGATACAAGAAAGAAACACAAGTGTACATTAAGAATCAAAGCCTAAAATGGAGATTCTAGTTGAACAAATTCTTAACATAATAAATCATAATAGCATAGCTTTGAACTTTTGACAGTAGTCAGTGACTTTGAGAGATTTGTATCTCTGGAAATAATTCCAAGGCTCTACTTGCATTGTTCGCCCTCCAGAAAAATAACACTTTCCTCGCAGTCTGATAATACATTAAACAAAATAGAATGGGCGATATTACATTAAACAGAATAGAATGGGTGTACTAAGCAATTGATTGATATACAATAGGCACTTTTTTCATTAGCATCGACAGCATTGACATTTAAAAATAAATAAATGCTACCTCTGATTAGCATCCACATAAAATAATTTAAACCAGTAGTAGATTTCTTAACATCAACGGAATCAAGCTGCCCAGTATATTTGTCCTTTCTAATATGATACATTATTATTATTAAATAAACCTACCCTATTTTTTCTTGGGAGGAAATCAAGGCTATGTTGCCCTGCAAAAGTTTTGGTTCAAACTAGTAACCATGAAATTTAAAGTTTCCTGCACAACTGTGTCAAATATATAAAGAATTGCAAAACTATCTTAGCGTATATGAACATTTTCAATTTTGAATTTAAACTTTATTTTTCCCCTCCTTGTTCAAACACGTGTTCATTATAATTCAACCACTTGATGTAATATTGCGTGGAAAATGATATAATATGTCATTTAAAAATTGTCAATGCCAGCCGAATTATGTACATTGCCTCTTACGCTTTCTCTAATCAAAACACATGCTCCTTAAGAATGTTAGCGTTGGCATATAAGCCTATGTATAATACACTATAATCATATGTACAACACTTTTTGATGACTGACTAAAATTAGCTTACTCATCCATGTTTATTTCCCACTTAATATTTCTATTCATTTTGATGTCATTGTTTTCAATGTAATAATATATTGAAAAGTAAAATATTTTGTATTAAGTTTTGTTTCTGATCAGATTTTCATTTAGATTTACTCTCTTTTATTTGTATTATTATTATGTTTATTGTTTCTTATATGTATTATTATTAGTGCGCTTTGAAATGCTTTTCATTAGGTACTTGGTTTGGATAAGTTGGTATTCTATATTTTTTTCTAAATGAATGTACATTTTGAGTCATAAGGATGGTGTGATATAGATTGACCTCATTGCTTCTTTATCCTTTTTAGAGACCATTTTTTTCTTAATGGGATGTTCATAATTTGGTTCATGTTTTTTATTATATCAAGTGGCGAAGGGCCCAAAACTATTACATATCCAAATCAAAAACCATAAAAAAGGCTTGAGATCAAGCCCACCAAACATCACAGAAGGAAAAAAGGTTGTTACAAAACCAAAACAATAGAGTTACCCAATAGGTAAGAAAAGTTAGGACGTAGAAAATCCTTTACAATTTTTCTTCCTTTTAAATATCCTTAGCCAATTTTATTTTATTTTTTCATTCTTTTTACCTGTTTCTAATTAGATTTGTCTTCAAAACATAAATATATAAGGGAAGGGGATGATGACACTTCATTAACAGCCCCATAAAAACATGGGGCAGCAAAGATGCAATGAGAGAAAATAGAAACGTTAGGAACTTCAATAAAAAAATAACTATAGAAAAATCCCTAGACCTAGTATGAACCTTAGGATTAACCATTATTTTGTCTAAAATAGTCTGGCACACAAAAATAATAAAAATAATAGTAAAAACCTTAATCTCATTATTTATTTTTCATTTATTCATTCCCTATCAATAGCTTGATGATAATGGTCCCATTTCAGTTTTATTTTCATCAAACCTACTAATTGACACTTATACAAATGTTTCTAATGGTGTTTATTCCTTGAGATGACTATTAAGACAACTACGTGTTTGATTAAACTCAAGAAAAATCTTCTATGATGACGGTTTCATCCACGCCTCTTACTTGAGAACCAATTATATTTATCTCACACGGATATTAGCAAGCTGGTTATGAAACTTGGCTTTTCACCTTTCATTTTCTCACCAACTTCTAAAGCCTTTTCAAAAAAATTATCTTGTACAATCATGGCATTATAGAAGACCATGATTCTTTGAAACGTCTTATTCAACAATTATTGTTGGGATTGGAAGGCCAACGGACATTTGTCCTGTTGCTGCCTTTACCTCTTCAGCTGCTCGGTTATGAGCTTATATATTTGGCTCCTCTTTTCATTGTAAAACATTCAATTGAGTTAATACATTCTTCTTCTCTCAGTGTGGACGTAGCCACTATTGTGGTGAACCATGATAAATAGTGTGTTATGTGTTTATGTGTAATCTACTCTTTTATTTTGTAATTCTATTTTTCATTTCGAATTCTTTAATTCTACAATTGGTATCAGAGTGGGCAAACAGCTGATTGGAAATTTGGTGATTAAATTTCCTGAGAATGGAGGATAGGAAAATAGAAAAATTTGCAGGCAAGAACTTCATCCTGTGGAAAGTGCAGATGCGTTCCTTGCTGATTAAGAAAGATTTATCAATCGCGCTCGAAGGAAAAATGAAGAAACCAACTGCGATGTCAGATGAAGATTGGAAGAAGATTGATGAAAAAGTGATGGCATCAATCTTTCTTTCGTTGTCACAAAATGTATTGTTCAATGTCTTGAACGAAAAGACAACAAAAGAAATTTGGGATAAACTTTAGAGCATGTATGAGATGGCATCGGATGCAAATAAAATCTTCATTATGAAGAGACTCTACAAGCTGAAAATGAAGGAAGGGGAAGTAATGTCAAATCATATAAATGATTTAAACACTTTGTTATGTCAAGCAACCTCGATTGGTATGACACAAGATAATGAAGCTAAATCCATCATCTTGTTGTGTTCCTTACCTGACAGTTGGGATCCCGTAGTTACAGCTATTAGCACTTCAAATTCCACAACAAAGAAGCTGGTCTACAATGAATTGGTTGCTACTTTGCTTAGTGAAGATATGAGAAGAAGTAACAAAGACATCTCATCTAGTGATGCTCTTACCATGGTCAGCACTGAGAATAGAGGAAGAAGTCAACATAGAGGCAGAAATAATTACAACCGACGGTCATAATCCAATAGAAGATCGCAGTCTAGAGGAAGAGAAGGCGGCTGTTGGTTTTGTGGCAAAGCTGGTCATGTCAAGAAAGACTGTTGGAAGTATAAGAAGGCACAAGAAAAAAATTTGGACAGAGAAGAAAATGTCGCTTATGACAAAGATGATGGTATTTTAATATTATCAACTACTAATACAAAATCTGATTTGTGGGTAATTGATTCGGGAGCTTCCTTTCATGCTTCCTCTCTCACGGATGCTTTCACAAATTATCAAGAAGGTGAATTTAGAGAAGTATATTTGGGTGATAAAAAAGCATGTAAAATCATTGGGAAAGGTGATATTGTCTTGCATCTAGAAGGAGGAGCAAAATTATTGCTCAAATTATATACCCAAGGCTTCAAAACCGAACTCACTGACACATGGAAAATTGTCAAAGGCTCTTTGGCTATTGCAAAAGGAGACAAGACCGGTAGTCTCTATATTGTGAAACCCACTGATGAGGTGGGAGCTGCTTTGACACTTGTGGGCAGCGATGTTGCACTTTGGCATCAAAGGCTAGGCCATATGAGCAAGAAAGGGCTTGAGGTAATGCTGAATTGGGATCAACTTTCGGGACTTCAATCTGCAAAGTTGGAATTTTGTGAGCATTGTCTTCATGGAAAACAAAATTGGGTCAGATTCTTGAAGGATGGACATGACAAAAGGACAACACCCTTGGAGTTGATACACTCGGGTGTCTTCGGTCCCACAGAGGTAACCTCTCATGGAGGGGCAAATTATTTTGTCACGTTTCTTGATGACTGTACAAGAAAGGTATGGGTTTAAACATGCTTTCTAGAAAATCTGAGGTATTCTCTAAATTCAAAATTTTTAAAGCTCTTGTGGAAAATCAGAGTGGTCACAAAATTAAGTGTTTGAAGACAGATAATGGAGGTGAATTTTGTTCTTTGGAGTTTGATAACCTTTGTGCAGATCATGGTATAACAAGAATTAAGGTTGTTCCTTATTCACCTCAAGAAAATGGGGCAGCAGAACGGTTAAATAGAACCATTCTTGAGAAGGCAAGGTGCATGCTTTCCAATGTCGGTTTGGGCAAAGAATTTTGGGTGGAAGCCTGCAATACAGCAGTCTATTTAATCAATAGGTCTCCTTCATCTCGTCTAGAGCTTGGTATTCTGGAAGAGGAATGGCTGGGAAAGAGGATTTCATACTCACACATCCAATTTTTTGGGTGTGAAGCTCATGTACATGTCCCAAAAGAAAGAAGGACGAAGCTGGATTTCAAATCACAAAAGGGCATATTTGTGGGATATGGAGAAGACCAATTCGGTTACAGAATTTGGGATTCAATTGAAAAGAAAATTATTCATAGTCGTGATGTCATTTTCAATGAGCAAAAGTTTCCAGCTCTTAAAGACATTAATAAGTCTGAAGGGGAATACATCTCTTTCAAAACTCTTTCAAATGATATTGCCTCTACACATCAGAGAAGACATACTCTACAGAAAACTCCAACCTCTATTTTAATTCCTCCCTCTTAGTCCTCATCAAGTGAGGATGATTACACACATAATAATCTGTTTGATGAATATTACAGTCAACATTCGTCAGGAAACAGGGGAACATGTTTGGGAGAGACATTACTCTTCCCTTCCCCTCCCCATGACACTTCTATTACTCCTAGCCGTGTCTTTCCATCTCTCATGGGAGAGATCAGTAGCAGGAAGCATGGGAACCAACGTAGGCTTGACCCCACAACACATAGTGCATGGGCTACTGAGAATACTGCCCAGGCTGAGGAAGCTATATGGTTTAACAGTCACCACTCTTCAGTGCATAACAGTCACCCACAAGATTCTGATCACTCCTCTGTGCACTGCAGTTTTGGTTCACATGGAGAACCCCATCGTGTTCTTAAAACACCCGACATGTATAAAATAGGGGAGAATAGCAGCCCGCTCGAAAGAGAGAACAGAGGCTCTCTCCAACCTGCCGTAGTAGTAGAGATGGCAGGTCCACATCTGCCCACATCCTCCCTTGCAGGCCCACATGCTGTGATCAACTCCCCAGCCACTGTAGTTTCATGTGGTATGGGGACTTTTGTCTTCAACGGTGGGCAAGGGACACATATTAAAATTGGCAAAAATACAGAATTCCATTTGCCTTGCACAGGGAAGTCAAGGAAAGATATAGATTTTGGGGAAAATGATAGATTTTCTTAGCCCATATCCCATCCAATTGAAAACTCTACTTTCTAGCATGATGAATCGATGATCTTTGAATGGTCTAAATCATTGGGAGAGAACCCAGGATTGAGGAGATCAAGAAGACAGAGAAAAGTTCCAGAGAAACTTTCTGATTATTAGTTACTATTCGCTGAAGAGGCAGAGCCCGAGCTATTAATTTCTAAGCAATCTGAACCAGTAAATTATAAAGAGGCCTATACAAGCAGTGATAAAAAGAAATGGATGGTTGCTATGATAGATGAAATGAGTTCGCTTGAAGCAAACGACACCTGGGATTTGGTCTCTCTTCCACCAAATCGAAAACCACTCAAGAACAAGTGGGTTTATAAATTGAAAGATGAAGGAGGAGGTCAAAAATGGTTCAAAGCTCGATTGGTGGTAAAAGGATATGCTCAGAAATAGGGGATTGATTTCGCTAAGATATTCTCTCCAGTTGTGAAGATGACATCCATCCGAATAGTATTTGGATTGGTTTCTATTTGGGATCTCGAATTGGAACAGCTAGATGTTAAGACAACATTTTTAGATGGAGACATAAATGAGGAGTTGTATATGAATAAGCCTGAAGGTTTTGTGAAAAAGGGACAGGAACACCTTTATTGTTATCTGAAGCGTAGCTTGTATGGGCTCAAGCAAGCCCCAAGGCAGTGGTATGTTAAGTTTGATTCCTTGATGCTTGAACAAAACTTCATAAGATGTGAATCTGATCCATGCATTTATTACAAGAAACTTCCAAATGGAGAATTTTTTATTCTTCTTTTATATGTTGACGACATGTTGGTAGCCGGCACAAGTTCTTGAATTGTTGGTGAGTTGAAAACCATGTTGGCAAGTAAATTTTCCATGAAGGACTTAGGGGCAGCCAAGAAGATTCTTGGTATGACAATCACATGGGATAGAAAGAAGAAGAAATTACTTTGTCTCAAAAGGATTATATTAACAAAGTTGTGGACAGATTTGGCATGAATGATGCCAAGATAGTTTCTACTCCTCTTGCTTCTCATTTTCAGTTGTCTTCTGATTTGTGCCCAAAAACACAAGAGGAAAAGGAATTCATGGACAACATTCCTTATAAATCAGCAGTTGGTAGCATAATGTATGCTATGGTTTCCACTTGTCCTGACATTGCCCATGCGGTGGGAGTGGTAAGTAGACTCGTGAGCAATCCTGCGAAGCTTCATTGGGAAGCTGTTAAATGGATCATAAGATATTTAAAAGGCACTTAAGATTATGTTTTATGTTTTGGTGGAAACAATAAATAGCTACAAGGATTCATGGATTCAAATCTTGCTAGAGATTTGGATAAGCGTAGATCTACTACCGGTTACACATTCATGTTTGCTGGCGCTGCCATTAGTTGGGCCTCCAGGCTTCAACATTCTATTTCTCTTTCTTCTGCTAAAGCTGAGTATTTGGCACTTTCCGAAGGTGCTCGAGAAATGATTTGGTTGCAGCGACTACTTGGTGAAATGAAGTACCAACAAAATGATTATGTTCTATTCAATGACAGCCGCAACGCCATCTTTATGGCACATAATCATACCTCTCAGCGTCGTTCAAAACACATTGACATCCATGCTCACTTCGTTCGGCATATGACTCCACATTTTCCACGTTTGCGAATAGTTGGTTGTTTGCAAATATAATTAATTATTAATATCTCCTTAATTTTATATTCTTGATACATGTCCTCAACCTATTCAAAGCTTTCATTTGGCGCAAACATGAAGAAGCTAAGAAGGGTTGTTGAATTTAGCAATATGTCTGCCAATTATTTTAGCTTGGAAGTTTCTAAAACTCTTCCATATAGATATAGTATCATTCCATCATGGATTATTTTATGAGATGTCACCTCATTTAAGAATTCTATCAAAAAATTTCATTGGCCTTGACTATGATTTCATATTCGATATACATATTTATTTGAACATAGTTACAACTCTACAATACAAATATGATGTGTGGGCCAATTATATTTTGATAAATAACCAAGAGAATTATTCATGTTTTTCAGCAAAACATAACATAAAGTTTGGAGTGTGGGTCAAAATAGTTAGAGTTTCATTGATTATTTTAAAAAAACCTTTGGTAGAAAGTTAGATAAGAGTAAATACTAGAAGTTGTGTAGTTTATTGTAATTTTTTGTTAGGGTTTTCTCTTAACCCAAGAGCCAATCTATAGAAGCACTTTCACAATAAAGAGAGAATCAACACACAAGATGATATGTCATCAATAACTAAAATGTATTGAGATAGGGTGATAAACAATGTACAATAACCTTGTTTATAAAGGCATGAGTGGAGGAGAATAGATCACAATATATGTACATGTGTCTTAATGTGCAAAGGAGAATAGTTTGATTATAGACCCCCAACTATCCTACAACAAATACTAAATGTTCATACCTAATTGAAACTTAAGTATATGTAAGTAGGATTTGTACAATAGGAAAATGGGGAGATGAATGCAACATAAAACATACTAAGTGAATTACCTCCCCATTTCATGAACTGCACATTGGGAAGGAAGAATATCTCCAATAGGCACAAGTGACGACCCAAGCACTAATTGGAAATAAGGTTTGTCCTTCACTAAATAATGTAATTGAAATAAAATGGAAATGATTATGTAATGTAATTGATCTATTAGAAAAAGTCACTAAAAATCCTAGCAAAATAGACTAATATAAACTGATATCGAGATGAAACTTACGAAAATAGAAATTAGAAGATGAAACTTACCTACTCCAAAAATTTAAGTAAAAAATAGTAGGTATTAGTTTATGAAAAGTGTTTACACTAAAAAATAGCAACCAATTTGATCCTTTAATTACCTATGGAGAATCCAACTCCAATTTTCATTAATCTCTGGGACTTGGACCAACTAACAAGGATATCTCAAGCCCTTCTGTACTTTAGGCTTTGCAAAACTTGGGAGGGTGGTCCCTTAATGTATTTACAATCTTTGTATCGTACTTGTAAATAACATTAAAAAAAATAATATAATCTCATATAAAGGCTTCAACAGAGAAGGAGAATTCTATGGAATGGCTAATTCATAGTGATCCTCTACCGATTGGAGCATGAGATGGTAACAATGTATAACAACAATATATAAAATGTAAAGATACTATGTGATTTAACAATTTTATAGCAAGTTGCAAGTAAAAATGAAGACAACACTGATAGTAAAACAACTACAAGCTATGATCAGTGCCTTATTCCATTGGGGATTAGAAGTAATAAGACATAAATTGAAGTCTGACAAATTTTGACTCATAGCCTAAGATCTAGGATAGCATTGCCTTACAATACATCCCATAAACAATCTCAACCCAAACTAATTATCAGAATACCTACATATTTCTTACCAATATTTAATTCTATTCAAGCATTTAATTGACCCATTAGATACAAGAATGAGCAATAAAATTACATACACCACAACAATGCACTCAATAAAAAAATCCTTGATTCATTCATTAAAAATATAGTAAAATTGTACACTGCAGAAATGGATAAGAAATATATTTCTATTAAAATTTTATGTTATTTATATCATAAGAAAAAAATATAGTTTCATTAATTCTACACCCTATCTAAAACTTGACACTAACCTTTCATTTATTTGCATTGTAATCAAATTTACAACATTCTTACTCTCACCTAAACTTGCTACCGGATCCATCAAGAATTTACAACATTCTTACTCTCACCTAAACTTGCTACCGGAGCCATCAAGAATTTGGAACTTCCTCCTACAACCCTAGGATTCCAATATATATTAGAATGCAACAAGCTTAGGCCATTACCTAAATCTGATATGCTTAACAAAATTTATTACATAGAACTAGACTCCAACAAAGTTGTTTACTCCCTGAAAAATTTGCTCCTTCCTAACCATTTTAGGTGCATAATTGTTTTCCTATGTAGAAGTCAAAATCTCTCCCAACAAGAAAAACATGTTCTGGAGTCGTTCCAATATTGAATTTTCATTGGTATTAATACAAAGAGGGCCAGGATTCAAGAATCTCAAAATCCCCTTTTGTAGATTCTGAAGGATTCTAAAACCTATTCCTACCAGAATACACATGATTTTGAGGTAGATCATCATCCTCTTCTTCATCTTTTCTCTCTTTGTAATACCACCACTAGGATGTGTAAGGTTGTTAGCCTTGAGAATTTAGAGTTTTCCACTCTTTTCAACTTTGAATATCCTTGTGGCTATTGTCCTCCATTTGAATATCGCTCTGTCTATTTATGTATTAGGTACTTTTACATTATCCCAATATTCTTTCAGCAAGTGTATCCAAAAAATAATTTGTGTTCTCTACAACACCCATTTTTTCTAACATCTAGATAATTGACTCTATTGAGAGGTATTACTTATAACCTTCAATTTTTTTATACACTTCTTGGTATTTCACATGACTATATTCATTGAGTGTCAGGTAATTTGTTGGCATATGGCATTAACCTTCCAAATTTTTCTTCAATAATCTAAAAATCCTTCCAAATTTTTCTTCAATAATCTAAAAATCCGTTATCACTTCTCTGTAAACATAATTTTTTTGTGAATTTCCCTATTGAAAGTGATTTTTAGACTATTGTGCATATCATGTCAAATGAATTTTCATGGATTCCCTTTCACATTTATATTCACATCCCTACAAACCTATTTGGTGTTGAGCTTTGAATCCCTTGAAGTTGCAACAGCTTGGATACTTACATCACTGGTCCTTGATCCTTATCATGCAACCTCTATGCTTCATAAAATTAAATTTCCTTTTACTGTATAAAGGTTTGAAATAATGTGTCATATCCTTAAGTAGAAAGCTTAAAATATGGTCGTCGATCCTTTCCACGCTGGCATATCGAACAATTTTATTTATTCAATCTGACATTGACTTCTAACTTGGAAAATGGGTCCATCAAACGACCAATAAAAATTACCCAAGTTAGAACCTCATCATATTTCCCTACCTTTCACTAGAGCTAGTTGACCAAGGACATGTTTCAAGATCTTGTGATGTCTCAATCCTTAAGTTCCTTGCATCTTCAATTACGAGATCATGATCGCCATCAGATCCGTTCAAATTTCACCTCGCCACTATGTAAGCCAAATACCCTTGCAATTACCTATCGAGCACCTTTTCCTATAGTTTAAAATATCTTCATCCATTTTGAGAAGATGCAAAAAAATGGGACATTAAGTTGATCATAAATTAACTCCAATGTAGTCAGCAATGAATATTTTAATCCTTATATTGTTTTCTTTGGCAAATCAACATATGACAAATGTCAATCTCCTGGGATGCCGCTATAAATAAAATATTGAGAATATGGCTATTGTGGCATTATGGGGACCATTGAAAATACAACATGTAGTAGACCACCAGTAAGGCAAAGGGGACCTACCTAGCATGAAGACGATACCCTTAACTTGCTTACATATAAAACATGACCACGGGCACATTTAACTTAGAAAAATAAAATAAAGGGAGATAAAATAAAAAACCAACCCATAATAAAAAAAACATTAGGATAACAACAATGGACCCTCTTCACGACACAATAATCCTTTGTCTTAAGAACCTAAAAGTAATGACAAATTAGAACAAACCTAGAGTTTAGCTTAAAAGACTTTGCAACTAGATAAAACCCTAAACTCTAAACCAAGATAAAGAGCATAATCAATAGGATATGACCAAAATACAAAAATACAATCAAAAATTTTGCAAGGAATTTCAAAGCACTTCTAGTATGGACAGGGCAAAATTCAATCTATAACCAAGGGGCAAGACAAAACTTGATCTGTGCCAAACACTTTCAGATGAAATTTTCACAGAATCTTGAAGTATTCCTACACTGCCCAGATCTTAAATCAAAGCTTCGTACATGTTCTTGTAGACATAAAAAATGGGGAAAATGTTGGGAAAATAGATTTTTCTTGGTCAACGCTCTATTTAGGAATCAACCTTGAAATATGATAGAAATTTCATATAAAGTAGATAGTGCAAAATCAAAATTGTTGATTTACCTTGTATAAACCCTCATGAATGGATGTAGAAACAACTCAAACTCATGAAGATGCTTGAATGTACTTGAAATACAAAGATTTGATCTTGGAATGTGATTTAGGATCAAGGATGCCCTCACAAATTTATAGATCTATGATTTTCACTCCAAGATCAAGAATGTAGATATGCTTGATAACTACATGCAAGGAGACAGAGAGAGAGAGAGAGAGAGAGAGAGAGAGAGAGAGAGAGAGAGAGAGAGAGAGAGAGAGAGAGAGAGAGAGAGAGAGAGAGAGAGAGATTTTCCTCAATTGGAGAAGAATTTGTTTGATTTGATGCATCTTGAAGAAATAGAAACATGGAGAGCATGAATTGGATGCTTGCCTCCAAATATTGAATCCAAATCCTCAATTTCTCTTGCTTGCACTTTTTTTATAGATAGCTTGCACTTGATTAACTTATTCTAAATGAGGGAAGAGGAGGTCGTTTTATACTTTACTCCCTCATTTTAGGATTCAAATTTGATCTAGAACTATGACAATTGAAAACCTCAAAAGAAGACCCCGATATCGGGCTCTAGGAAGATTTGGGCCCAAAAATCTTGGGAAAGATCGCCATTGGTGATGTCTCCCAGGGATAGATCATAATTGTTGATGTATCCCAGGAAGATATTTCCATTGATGATGTGTCCCAGGTAAAACAAAGGCAAATTTCACCAGGAGATTAGTGATAATGAATAGATGCAGGAGAAGAAAAGATAGGTTACATGGATCAAGCATAGTGTGAATTCTGACCTCAAAATCACCAAAATGGGGCCTAATAGGTCCTAAAGCATCCAATTATGGGTTCTAACTTTTAAGGACTAAACATTTATCCCCCACTTTAGTGGGAATATGAAAAAATCTCATACTCATGGTAAAGGAGATCAATGCATAAGAATGATTTTATCAAGGTCAAGGAGACAAAGAAACATCAAGCCCCCAAATGACTTGACTCTTCATCAAATTTGAAACCTAGATAAGAGAGGAATCACTCAAAAGAAAGAGAAAGATAAAGTAGAGATAAAAAAGCATGGTCACTAGCCTAGTATGGGATTGCCTTAATATGTATCACACAAAGGAAAGCATTGTAAAAGATGGCATTGAAGGTCTATCAAGTTGTGTTATGCTATTCAACCCATAAAAAATATGATTAGTCCTTAAGGAAAGCATTATCTTCATTAACAAAATAGAAAAGAGAATGATTAGGCCTATGGAAAGAAATATCTCCATAGGCATCATGAAGAGTGATTAGGCCTAAGGAAAGAATTATCTCCTTAGGGATCAAAGAAGGGGGATATGTCTTTAAGGAAATCCTTGTCTCCATTAAGGGATCCAATAAAAAGTATAAACACAAGGAAAGCATTGTCCCCTTGGTCATCCCCAAGAGAGAGTGCATTGAATCATTGTGTATGCATGTGCAAAATGTGAAACATGGAGCGGAGTGTATGCTCCCATGTTAAAGTGATTGCAAATGCCTTAATGGGATAAATGGATTTAATGTAGCATACATGCATCCACAAGAAACATTTCTTCTATAAGATGCCCCCAAGAAAGGACAAATCAAGGGAAATGAACACATGCCAAAAGAGAGCACAAAAAGGATCTACTAACTCTCGGGTCAGTATGATCATATGATAATACATGAGATATTATATCAAAATCAAATTTCATCATCCCCAAAGGTAGTAGAACTACAAAACACAATGGAAGAATGTCACATAAGATTTATGAAGAAGAGTATTTTTGGGTTAGCATCATGGAGACCAAAAATAATAGGTAGCTACTATTTTGCATCATCCCCAATTGCAAAATAAAAAGGAACATGTATGAACAGTAGCACATGCACAAGATAACATGTAACAACATATAAAATAAGTGAGATACAAATAGAATAATATTTGCGACATTTTAATTCCTTTATCACCTTGCATCAATGGAGCAACGAGGTTTGATTAAATAAATCTAAACAAAAAATATAATATGTAGCACATCATGGGGGAAACACATTATAGAAAACAAGAAAACACACAAAATCCACCACACAAGAGGAGCTAGTCAAACATATCACCTGCCCCCTATCTTGGTCTTATAGTGTTTAGGGTAGGTGGAAAACATGCAAGAGTAGAAACATAAATACTAGTAGATGTAACAGTAGCCATTTCTTAACAAGGACAATGCTATAAAGACGGTTCACTTCGTACGTCACTAGGAGTGATAAACAATTGTTATGAAAACATAGCTGGTAAATCATGATTAACAACAATAAGCTCATACATATCATTAGAATTACTAGTATGACTATCATCATTAGTTGCATTAGGAACGTTAAAAGTATCGTCATCAAGAGTATCTTCTTCATCCAATTTAATTGTAATAGAATATTTAATGCCTTTCCCAGGAACCCTTTGAACCAAAGGATTAAAACATGCCCTGAACATTTTTTGTTTTTAAAGATAACATACATTAACATTATGTAACTAAGTGCATCATAAAAACCTCTAAAAATAAATAAACCATAACTCAAGATAATAACATGTTCATTCACAAGTGAAAGTCTTAAAATATTTCCAAAGGTTCCCAAGAAAATAAACACATTCTCATAATGGAGAACACACATTTCCAAGATTACCCTAAAAGAATCTAGACAAAGAAGGGAGACAATTATTCAAATCAACTCAATCCCACACATCGATGTTCTTTTTAATCCCATATCAAGATTCCTATTGTGATTAACCATACAAGTTCATTCACCTTTCTAAAAATGATAAAGATACATCAATGAACATACAACCACATACAAGCTTCCATAAGGTCCACAAAGAAATAAGAAACCCTCAGGAATCCAACCCGAAAGCACCCACAAAACACCCATCTCCTGAAACTACATAAAATTCCAAACTAGGCAGAGATGATGGATGTAGGCAGAGACATTTATCTTGGATGCGGAGATGTTGATCGACAGAGATACCAATCCATGACTGGTGAACTTCTAGAAGGAAAAATTCTCAGACCAATGAGGGCACAGACACTGAAGAACAAGAAGAGACACTAGTCTGCATAGGCGTAAATCCAAACACAAGTCAATCTATAAAAAAAAATCTTTTTGAGACAAAAAAGTCTCAGTCTAGAGAGGTAGAGACCTTGATTGACAGTCAGAGATGTCAATCTATGAAAATGCTAGAGGAGAGTCACTGATGCTGGTCTTTAAACCTTGGCCAAAATGCAAGAAATAAAAATCCTAATCATAAACTAAAACCAACGTACGGTTGGTAAATGTCTATCTCCACACTGAAGAGTGCCAGATACATACATATTGAGGCAATGAATACTCAATTGCATCAAAAGGACATAAATAAAAAGCATAAAGGAACTAGGTTATAAACAAGAATATCAAGTAGTATACATGAGCATATAAGCATAAGAAATAGTGGAATGATCTCTCAAGCTCCAAGTCCTATAGCTAGAGGAAGTTCATCTCTGTACACCAGTCTCTAGTAGTGGTATAGTAATGCAACACCACCCTACCATGTGGAACCCTTAGGCCTACCCCACTGTGCTCATAGAGATAGTAACTGACCAAAATCACAATGAAATCACACACACCAAAGAAGGCTACAGGAACACCAATCAAAATGTATGACTTTAGGAAAAAACCACAATCCAAGTATAAACAAAGTGCAAGTTCTCAGGGTCACTACTCAAGTTGTACTAGCTAGCATGAAGGGAATCTAGTGGAGTTTCATTAATTGTCTCACAATAGCCCAAGTAGCATCGAATATTTGATCAATTTCCACAAATGGCCAGGCTCAAAATGTATCTTTGATCAATACCCATAGGTGGCCTGATACCATGTCTTTGATCAACACCCTTGGGTAGCCAAACATTGACTTACCTTTGATCAACACTATCATGCGGTCGAGTAGTCAAATTACTCTTATTATTAAGTGTACCATCCTAAAAGTGAAGCACTCAATTTGTGCTCATTATGAGACCATTTTGAGCCTACTTTAGTGTGTCTCTAATGGTAGGACCTATATAGGGGAAAATTGTGAGAAATTCTAAAGTAAAGATCACTCACCAAATTCATTTTATATGAGGGTAGATAGAGTGGGACCTATACATTGGTAAATAGACAAACCCAACCTCTTTGTATCCAAGCTTGATTAGCATAACACAAGATGAAGGGATGCAAATGCAAGACCTAGATGAAAAGGTAGGAGGATAAGACCTATTTCAACTATTAAGGAATTAATGGATTTGACTAATTGATTAAAGAATAAGTTTAGATCTAAAATAGCAACTAAGGATGACTAATACAAGGATATATTTGAAATAAAATACAAGATTGGATAAATATTTGTCCACCTTGAAATGAATTAGGAGGTTATGAGCCTTGAAACTACAATTTCTAGCCCATGGGAGGTCATAGACTAAAACCATTTTGGATCTGGGACCTTGGCACCTATAACTCCTGACTGTGAAATTATGAGCCTCCAAGGAACAAGTCAAATTTTTAGGTACAAGTCAAGATTTGATTGCACCCCTCTATTGGTGACTATGTACTTTCTAATTTTGATCTCTTAGATGACCCCAAAAATGGCTAAATCTAGCTCCGCATATCCTGAAACCTCTTCCTGTACACAAAAAACAAGAAAATTTGTTTTTGAAAAGGTGATTTCCTTGGTCAGGTCCTAGTTTAGGAATTAATCTTGAAATTGATAAGTAAAAATGAAGATCTAAAAAGGAAAGGAAGGTAAATGTTTGATTCACCTTGTACGACGCTCATGAATAGATGTAGCAATCACACAAATTTATGAAGATGCCTACATTTGAACTTGGAATGGAGATGTAGGAAGATCAAGGATTTCCTCACCAAAATATTAGATCCATAATCACCATCTCTAGATAATGAATGTAGTTATGCTAATTGAAGAAGGAACCTCCTTATGCCACTTGAGAAGCACTCTACTTGGCAAAAATGGGAGAGAAATCTTGCATCAAAGGAAGGGGATTGAATTTCTTTAATGGATCTAGGAAGAAGACTTGGAGACCCTGGATGGATGCCTTACCTTCACCACTTGAATGCTTCAATGCTTATGCTTGCATAATCTTGGAAAAATTGTCAAGGATCATAATCTTTCTTCTTAATATTAGTTTCTTATATTATCTATTGCAAAATAAGGGGATAGAGCATCCTTTAATACTCATTTTGAGATTCAAATGCAATCAGGTCGACCCAGAAAAAGAATTGAAAAGACATAGGAGAAAGGTCCTAACATTGGACTGTGATCCCAAACAAGACCTATCCATAGGGGATGTAGTCAAAGTTCAACCCCACCTTGGGGGTGCAGTCAAACTTTGATAGTAACCCTAGTAAAAAGTGCCTAGGATAGGGCAAGGACAAATTGGAGAATGTGGAAAAGAAGCTGAGAAAAAGGGAAAAGTGGGCATAACCAATGATAAAATCTCAAAATTTCCTAAATGGGGTTAATAGCCTCTAAAAGAAATCCAATTATGGGTGCTAACTTTTTAGGATGATACATTTATCCCCCACTTTAGTGAGAGTATGAGACAAGCTCATGCTCATGATAGAGTAGATCCAATGCAGAGGCATGATCTCATCAACGCTAAGGAATAAGAAAAAATCAAGCCCCCAATTGACTTAAGTTCTTATTGGATCTAGAACCAAGATGAGAGAGAGAGAGAGAGAGAGAGAGAGAGAGAGAGNAAAAGATGAGAGAGAGAGAGAGAGAGAGAGAGAGAGAGAGAGAGAGAGAGAGAGAGAGAGAGGCAGAGGCTAGCAGGATAGTAGGCTAGCTATTTAGTGCTAGGTGATCTATGGAAAACAAAAGGTGAAGAGAAATTTAAAGTCAATTTCACCTTCACTAGGCATGCACACAGAGTTAAAAGAGAGATCAGGCATGTGGAAAAGAATTGTCTTCCACATGGATCAAGAGGAAATATTGGGCATGTGTAAAATCATTGTCTTCCACATGGATCAAATAGAAAGATCAGGCATATAGAAAATCATTGTCTTCTACATGGATCAAAAGGAAAGATCAAGCATGTGGAAAAGCATTGTCTTCCACATAGATCAAAAAAATAATTAGGCATGTAGAAAAGCATTGTCTTCCACATGGACCAAAAGGAAAGATCAGACATGTGGAAAAGCATTGTCTTCCACATGGATCAAAAGAAAAGTTCAGGCATGTGGAAAGGTATTGTCTTCCACGTGGATCAAAAGGAAAAGCTAACATTGAACCACCGTGAGTGTGTGCAAAGTGAGCAGAGTGTATGCCCCCACCTTAAAGTTGTTGCAAGTGCCTTAATGGGAGAAATATTTTTAATGGAACATATGTATGTATCCCATAGAGACATTTCCACTATGAAATGCCCTCAAGTAGGAACAAATCAAGGGAAATAAGAACATAACAAAGAGAGAGTATAGAAGGGATCTACTAACTCTAGGATTAGTAGGTCATGTGATAACCCATGTATATCAAAATTATGTCAAAATGAACTATCATCATCCCCCCAAAGGTAGTATAAATACAAGCATAATGGAAGAATGGCATGTAAGATTCACAAAGAAGAGTCTTTTTGGGAGGCATTGTAGAGACTCCAAAAAGAGCAAGGTTGCTATCACTTTGCATCATCACCAACCAGATAGCACAATGAAACATTGATGAATAATCACACATGTATGACATAACATGAAATGACATATAGAAGAAGAGAGCTACAAATAGAGGAATGTTGATGACATTGTGATTCCTTTATCACCTTGTGCCAAAAGAGAAACTTGATGGTTGTTTAAAGAAATCTAAACAAAATAAAGAGTAGGTAGCACAACTCTGGGGAAGCACAACACAACAAACATGTAAACACATAAAATGAATCCACCACATAAGTGGAGCTTGTCAAGTGTATCGTCTGCCNCCCCCCCCCCCCCCAACTCAGTCTATAATGTTTTGGGAAGGTGGGAAACATGCAAGAGGAGAAACATCAAGAATGAAACATGGAACAATGGCCAGTTCCAAACAAGGACCATGTTGTAAAGATATGGAATTGTGTTTGTCACCAGGATTGATGAATAATTGTTTCAAAACATGTTAGGCAAATCATTATCAAGATCTATAATCTCACAATCATCAGAATCAATATTTTCTTTTGTATCATTGTTAGGAAAAGAAATGACATCATCAAGAGTATCTTCTTCATCTAAATTAATTGTAATAGAATCTAAGATACGAATTGAACTATCATTTTTGCACATTTTTCTCTTTTTTCAAATTCACTTCCTCCTTGGGCTCAAGCACGAGTTGGGTAAGAGGAATGACATAATCAGAGGGTGTATTAGGAGAAGCAATAATTTGAGATGCACTTTAGCAGGCGCTAGCACAGTGTTTATGACAGTGGTCATGAGCATGATGGTTACACAAATTTTTACTTAAATAGGTTGAGTTTCAAGATCAATGTCCATAGAGACCTTTTCTTCTTTAGGAGGAAGAACTGGAGGATCCACACTAGGCTGATGTATAGGATGTATGAAAGAAAGTGGAGGTATAGAAGGTATAGGAAGAAGTCAACGAGAAGAGGATGGAAGAACCCTAGGCTTGCTAAGTTCACAAATATTCTCAATTTTTTAGGTTTGATATGAATGGAAAATGTTATCAGGATGAGCTTGAGTTGGTTGAGGTATGGAAGGCCAAAATAAATCCAAGTCAAGAGAATCTCTCGGGACTGAAGGTTTGTAAAGGATATGGTTAACTATCATGATTTCTCTATTATGAGGGAATTTAATACATTTATGAATAGGAGATGCCATGGCTCTCATGGATGTAATTCAAGGAAGGCCAAGTTTGAATTGAAATTGAACCGAGGTTGGGATAAAAATAAAGGTAACATTTATAGCTTTATTACCAACTCCAACATGAAAGGATATGGAACCATGAGAAGGATAAAGGAAACCATTTCATGTTTGAATCATCATTGGGGAGTCATCATAAACATCACACTACAATCATCTACTATAAATATGTTCTTCAGTTATCACATTCACCATGCAATTAGGATCAATACTTAGACACTGCAGGAAGGAATACCATTAATATTTGCAGCTATGTATAAAGGACCATTGGGATTTTTGATTGTTTCAGAAAGATCAAAGCTATTAAAAGGATCAAGGTGTGGTTTTGGTTGGACTTTCTCAACAAGACTGACAACATGACTAAGATAATCATTTTCCATATGATACTCAATAGGTTGTAGAGATGACGAAGGTTTGGTTGACTCAATAATGTTGGTTGTATGAGATGGAAAAGGATTAGTAAAAATTTGTAAATTTTGGTTGGGAGGTGTTACATATTTTTCTCCTTGATCATTGACACCTTTAATAGATATAGCATTGGAATCAATAAGGTCTTGTATCTCATATTTTAGATGGAATCCTTTTTTAGTATCATGTCCAGGTTGACGATGGTATTGGCAAAATGCTTTTTGGTCAAATTACTTTGGAAAAGGTTTAGAAGGAACAATTGGCTTTATAGGAGAAATTTTTAACATTTTAACATTAATCAACTTCAACATCACATTATGAAAAGAATCATAAAGTTGTGTAAAATTATGATATGGTTTAAAATAAGATGAAAAAGGAGCCACACCTTTGGATGTTGCTACCACTTGTTCGTCAACATTATTGGATGTGTTTATTTTTATGAATTTCTTTTGTTTCTGAAATTTGTTGAAATTGTTGGAGGAGATATCACTCTTATCAATAGGATCCATTGGAGTGTCACTCAAAATTTGACTCACTTGAATTTGATAATATGAATCATAATAAAAAGTTGACTAAAATAAGAGAATTCAAAAAGTAGAATCTTATCTCTAATGTCTTTTTGTAAATTAGAAATAAAAATGCGTTAAGCATCATTATCATGCACAAGATAAGAAATATGAGCATGAAAATGCTTAAATATACCAATAAAATAAGTCATTTTTTCTTTAACACCTTGTTTACAATGCATTAAATCACTTAAAGAAATTTGAGGACCAATGTTGCTTTGAAATTGTTGGATAAAAGTATTAGAAATATTGTGAAAAGAATCAATGGAATAAGGGGGTAATGAAAAAAACTAGTGTAAGGCCTTATCTCTAAAGGTCCTAGTGAACAACTTTTTCATAAACCTTAGATCATGAGAGAAATCACTACATAATGTTTGGAATGTTTTGACATGAGTCAAAAGGATCACCCTTTCCATTATAAGTCTCCAGATGAGGAGTCTCCATGTAGTGTGGGATAACAAAACAGATGATATCTAAAGAAAAAGGACTAGCAATCTCACATTTAGGGATGTTGAATTTGGATTGTGTTGAAGAAGAAAGTTGATGTTGCAAAGAAGCCGCAGTTTGAGCTAAAATCTTAATGGTTGGATCATTAGAATTAATTTTAGGAAGAGATATGTTGGAAGCGTTTGGTATATATTTGGACATATTGGGAATGGTGGGATATGAAAAGGGAACACTATGATAAGTGGGCATTGTTGTAGGCAATAAATCACTTGGAATGCTTGAAGGAAAAAGAGGAGCAATAGAATTAGGAAGGCCCACATGACTAGGATTGGAAAGTTGAAAGGAAGTTGTTATGGTAGGTGGAGCATAAGTAGAAATGGAGGGAACTAAAGTGGGAATAGGATTGGAATTTTCAACACTAGAAGGAGGTTGAGTGTATCCTATCTCTTGAGAAGCTTCTAGAATAGGCTTAACATTGTTATGAACAATTTGAGATAAGGAATGAAGGAAATCAATGTCATGTTCATTATTTTGTATCATTTATTTAAACCATCAATCAAGGCTAAAGCTTTAGGATTGTATTTCTCTTGAATTAACCAATGTTCAAATTTGTCCATGTCCATTGAGAGATTTTGGATTTTCTCAGGAGAAACTCTTAAGGCTTCCTCTTCATCATGAGAAGAGTAGGAATAATTTTTCTCAAGAGATGGGGGAAGTTCATGGTTATGCATGTTGGTCTCACCAAGCTTCAGAAAGAAAGAAGGCTCAGGATTAAAGGAACCCATATGTCTATGGCTTCTACTAACCCAAATACTATAGGAAGGACTCAAAGTAGTAATGCTCATGCAAGAAATGAATGAAGGGGAAATACAAAATATGTGTGATTAAAACTATGAGATCTAATCATATGTAAAACACAATAGTAATGTATATCTAACCCAAATTTAAGATTAAAAGAATTAATTTATTGTTTGATTAAAGAGATATCCAAATGCATAAAATATAGCACTATGATGTGAACACATACAACCTAGATCTAGATATAAAATGTATAAATAATCCACTAAAAATGGGCATCCAACAATCACATCAAAATAAGGTATCATATGTCAGGTTCACCAAAATGCATATGGGAAAATGGTGAGCAATGCTAAAGTAGAGATCACTCACCAAATTCCTTTTATTTGAGGTTCTATAGAGGGGGGCTATTTATTGGGAAATAGACAAACCTAGCCTCTTTATATACAAGCTTGATTAGCATAACCATATATGACAGGATGAAAATACAAGATCTAGATGCAAAGGGAGGAGGATAATACCTATTTCTACTATTACGGAATTAATGGATTTGACTGATTGATTAAAGAACAAGTACAGATCTAAAAAGTAATCAAGGATGACTGATACAATAATAGATCTGAAATTAATTGCAAAATTGGAGAAAGATTTATGCACCTTGAAAGGAATTAGGAGGTTATGAGCCTTGAAACTACAATTTTCAGCCCCCGAGAGGTCATAGACTGAAACTGTTCTGGATCTGGGACCCTGGCAACTGTAACTCCTAAATGTGAAATTATGAGCATCCAAGGAACAAGGTTGTTTTTTAGGTACAAGTTGAGATTCAACTGCACCCTCTATTGGTGATTATATGCTTTCTAATTTCAATCTCTAAGATGACCCTAAAAATGCCTGAATCCAGCTCTAAAGATCCTAAAACATGTTCCTGCACATAGAAAAGAAGAAAAAATGTTTGTGGAAAGGGGCTTGCCTTGGTCAAGCCCCCATTTAGGAATTAACCTAGAAATTGATAAATAAAAATGCAGATTTAAAAAGGAAAGGAAGGCAAATTTTGATTCACCTTGTAAAACCCTCATGAATGGATGTACCAATTGCTTAAATTCATGAAGATGCTTGTGTTTGAACTTGGAATGGAGATGTATGAAGATCAAGGATGTCCTCACCAAAACATGGGATCCATAATCACCATTTCTAGATCATGTATTTAGTTACACCACTTGAAGAAGGAACCTCCTTATATCACTTGAGAAGATCTCTACTTAGCCATCATGGGAGAGAAATCTTGCGTCAAAGGAAGGAGATTGACTTGCTTGAATGGATCTAGGAAGAAGACTTGGAGACCTTGGATGGATGCCTTCCCTTCACCACTTTAATGATTCAATGCTTATGCTTTCATAATCTTGGCAAAGTTGTTAGATCATAATCTTGTTTCTCAATCTTAGTTGCTTATATTATCTATTGCAAAATGAGGGGATAGAGCATCCTCTTATATTAATTTTGAGATTCAAATGTGTATAGTCTGACCCAGAAGAAGAATTGAAAAATACATAGGAAAATGGTCCCGACATCGAGCTTCAGGCCCAAACAAGACCTATCCACAGGGGGTGTAGTCTAATTTTGACCCCACCCTTAGGGGTACAGTTAAAATTTGACTATACCCCTAGGAAAAAGTGCCTAGGATAGGGAAAGACCCATAGGGGAATGTTGAAAGAATCGAGGAAAATGGGAAAAATGGGCATAACCCATACTCAGATCTTGAAATTGCCAAAATGGGGTTAATAGAACCTTTAAAAGACATCTAATTATGGGTACAAACTTTTTAGGATTATATAGGACCTTTTATGATGACATGTAACTGATTGAATGTTTGAAGATGTTTAGTTGATCACTGAAATAAAGAAGGATAATGCAAGACATTAAATCAGTTAATGGATTGTATTTTCATTAATGTCAACTTGATAGAATCTAATCGGTTATAATCAAAGTGTCAAAGAATTCTGAGATATCTAAAGAACACCAAGGATTATGGCTTATGGTACAAGAGAGAAGGAAAATTTGAGCTGCAAGTCTACACAAATGTTGATTGGGTTGAAAACATTGATGACCGAAAGAGCACAACTGGAGGAGCATTCTTCATGGGTGACATACTTGTCACATGGATAATCAAGAAGCAAGGATGCATCTCTCAGTCTACTGCAAAAGTAGAATATGTGGTTGCTGCTACAAATTTCTCTAATATTACATGGATCAAACAATTGTTGGAAGGTATGCATATGAAGATCCTTGAACTAGTAATTATCTATTGTGATAATACTAGTGCAATAAAAATTTCTAAGAATCTAGTCATGCATGCTAAGACTAAGCATATTGCTATCAAGTATCACTATCTGAGAGAACAAGTGCAAGCAAAAGAAGTGACACTAGAATATGTTCAATCAAAGGAATAGTTAGCTGACATATTCCCCAAGCCATTATCGAAGGATACATTTGAGTACCTGAGATAGAGACTAGGGGTTCAACCCTTGTCTATCATTTAGTAATCTGACTATGAGATTGCATCAGCCTATACCAAATCTGAAGATCAGTCATGTTGATGCAAACACTGAAATGAAAAGCAAAAGATACATCTATACATTGCAAGGTATATATCTGCACTAAAAATCAGACATTGTATTGCTAATGGATAGGGAAATTCAAGGAATATATTATGCAAAGTGATAGAACATGATATAGATGAAAAAACAAGGATAAGAGTATTTTTTTTTGGAATTGTTGTCAAAGGGGGAGAAATAAATATCTCATTATCATAAAAAAAGGGAGAGATGATCTTCTAATTATCATAAAGGAAAAGGGAGCTCGATGATCTCTTTATCCATGAAGAGAAGTTCCTAAGAATCAAAAGGAAGAGTTAATTAATATTCTAAGGGAGAGAAATTGATTACATATGAAATATCCATCTAAGGGAGAGAAGTAACAAAGGGAGAGAGTTCAAACAAGAGAAATATTGTTGTCAAAGGAAAAAGAGATTATCGAGAAGAGGAACAGTCAAGGAAGAGCACATATCAGAACAGAGATATTAGATGATACATCTATCTAGTGAAGGGATTAAAGATTGAAGACAACCACTCTGCATGAAACAAATCTAAGCTATTTTTGAGCTTACCGAGAGCCAAACATTTGTAATAGTTACATTAGGAAAGCTTGATGAAATTGTATATTTCATATTGTATTAGTGGTAGTATAGTATGATAATGTAGTATGTTGTCATCAATGCCAAAGGTAGAGATTGATGACATGTAACTGATTGAATGTTTGAAGATGTTTAGTTGATCACCGAAATATAGAAGGATAATGCAAGACATTAAATCAGGTAATGGATTTTATTGTCATTGATGTCAACTTGATATAATCTAATCAGTTATAATCAAAGTGTCAAAGACTTCAGAGAATTAGAGAGATAAAGATTATGCTTTATGTAATTCATAAAAGACAAGCATTCACATTGTGACTACAAATACCAATGGTCAGTGGAACCCGATGGATAGAGATCACCGATAGTCAAGTCAGAGTGATGCCCGAGAAAGAACACTGATGAGCATTACCGACGAGAAAAATCACAAGAAAACCCGACGGCCAGAAACATAGTGTAAACTGACGAAGACGCCCAAGGATAACTAGAGTGTTGATCGACGCTATCAGAGAGTTAAACCAAAATTAAATTGATTTTAGAAATGATAAAATATCTAGCTAGCAGAGCTAAATATAGAGTTAACTGGTAGTTATCATTGTTTTCATTGACAAGATAAGCTAGAGATAAGTAATTGATTTAAAGCTATTTTGTCCAGTTGGCAAGAAGATATGAGCGAGATAAAACAAGAGTTTTTCTTTAAATCTAATTGGTGAGAATTCGGGATCATGCCAAGATCAAGAAGATCAAGAACTTAACAATGGTGATATCATGTCTATAAATAGACAACTCAATCCATTACAAATTGGTGAGGAGAGAAAGAGAAAAAGAGGATGCTAAAGAGAAACTGATGAAAGAAACTTCATATAGTACTAATCAACAAGCTAAGGAAAGAGATAAAGAATTCTGCAGACACCGTGCAACAAAGAACAACGTCACTGAGAAGAATCAAAGTGGAGAAAAGGTATAAATAGAGTTATATTGATCAGAATAGTTTTGTGAGATTACAATAGATCTAAAAATATGCAAGTATAAGTTGCATATGTGAACAGATCATACTATTTCAGTTTAACCATTGATTAAGAAATTATCTTAACTGAGTGGAATTTAAAGATCCTTTCTATATTGAGATACATCTAATGAAGTATCAAAATGTTTGATCATGAAGATAGCATGAGATGCCATATACCTATTGACAAGCCAAGTGAGTTTTTGATCAAGGATGGTAGCATAGAGATGCCGAATATCAAGTGACAGACTAAACTTTTAAATCCTTTAACAAGGTCACACCTAATAGTGTGTTTGTAACCTTTAACAGGGTTGGCTCTTCACTGAGCTCACTTTAGAAGAGTGAAAAATTTGGGTTACCGGTCCCAAGTGGTTTTTCCCTTAACAGGGTTTCCACGTTAAAAATCCATGTGTCAATGTGTTTATGAGTCATTACTTTAGTGTTTTTCATTACACTTAACTTAATTGGATTAAATGTTATACTCTAGATAATTTACTGTCTTTTGGTAAATTAACAGACTTCTATTCGGTAAATCTACAGTAGAAGGTTTTACAAAGCATTCCGAGCAGTAGTAATTGATATAAGTATTTGGAGGCATTCATCTTATAGGACTGAAGATAACTAGAGGTATAATTTTGTGGTGCTAAGTTTTAAGGGTTGATTATTGGAATATTTTTGAGGCCACTGATTCACCNGATTCCCCCCCCCCCCCCCCCTCTCAGTTATTACTAATATTTTATTGTACTTAAATGCATAATTAATTCAAATAAAGGTTCTCCTTTGCCTGTAATCCTATTTAAAACTTGAGTTTGGTTCTAACTTCTATGTTTTATTTCCCTTTTCAATCCATCCACATAATTCATTTTCCACCTAGGTCCTATGCATTTAATTTCAAATTTCATGATCTATCCTGATTTCCTGGTAGGTTGTGGCCTTCACCACCCATTTCTGGTACACTCCCCTATGTCCTAAGAAAATGTTGGCTTACTGGGACAAGGCCTCCATTTGTAGCCTTGTCCTAGAGCTTTGTACTTCATTGGGATCTAGGTCTGATGCAGGAGTGTTTCTTCCATATCTTTCTTTGAGGTTGGCTTACAAGACATGAGCCAAAAAATGTGTATAAAAGGACACTAAAGCTGTTGGAAAGTAATCAATTTTGTGTAAATTTGATTTACTTTTTGGTTTTCATTTATGGAAACACGCCTAGGTTTCAGATTGATTCTAGTAAAGATGATTTTTGATGATTCATAAATCGACTAAGTGTAGAAGCAGAGAGACATAAGTGTTTTGGATGTCGAAGATCGAGGTCAATGATTTAGGACAAGCGAGCTTAGAGGAAGAAATTATGGGGTATGTATGACCTCCACCTAAGATCAATTTTTTTTGGTTCAGTCTACCATGAGTTAGAAAAAATTGAAGACAGACAGACTGTAGCAGAATAGCGAAACAAAGCAGTTTGACAACAGTGAAGATTGAGGGAGTATGGCTTGGACTCTAGACAATCGAAGTTGTATTTTGGTATTTGATAACCTCCACATTGACTATGCAAGAGCGTCGAATATGCATTTATTATTTACTATATTAAATGTATTTTGTATTGAAGGCCAACTTAGTAATATTTATAATATTCATGTTGAGAGTCGACTTTGTAAAGTTGTGAGATATGCATGTAAGATATTTTTGATAAAGATAGTAATTGTAATGTTGGTGAGTGGTTAGTTGGATAGTTGGATAAGTTTTTGAGTGAATAGCAGAGAAGAAAATGACAGAGATCATTGAACAACATTAAAGGAACTATCTAAGCACCAATGTTGCTTGTTTTTGTTCATGACTGAGAACACTTTGTAACCTGAATTATATTGTAAGAGTTGTAAGCTTGGTTGGCCCCTAACAGGGTGTTGTTAAACTTTAACAGGGTTGTAATTCCTTTAATAAGGAAATGTGTCATGTAATATTCAGCTCCTAACAGGGCTAGGTCTCCTTACAGGGACATTATACTTTAGTAAATGCTTGTGGGTACCATCCCCATTGGGGTTTTCCCTTGGCTAGGGTTTCCTCAAAAACAAAATATGGTGTTATGAGTACTGTGTCATTTTCTTATGTTCTTTTCTTTACTGCAAGTTTATGGTTGATATTTAAATTGTTGAAGAATTTAATTAAGTACTATAATACTATTTCACCCCCCCCCCCACTCTCAGTATTATCCAATCCTAACAATTGGTATCAAAGCTTTTGGCCCTTGGAGAAAAAGTCTAACAACTTGAGGGAGATCAGAATGGATTTGGATAGTTTGCAAGAAAACTTTGATGCTGCACTTGAATACCTTGACAAAGAAAAAGAAGAGAATGGAGAGTTGAGATTCAACATGCGAAGAGCTGAGAAATTCATAAAGAAACTCAAAGATCAACTTGAGCTTTCTAGAAATCAAAGACAAGATCTTGGGGTTCAGATAAAAGAGGATTCAGATGAAGACAATTCAAATCAGGTGAAGCAACTAAAAGAAGAGAATGAAACTCTGAAACTTGAAAATGAGGCTATGGCTAAAGAAATACAGGTATAGAAATATGCTAAGAAGAAAGTTGAAGAAGCTTTAAATAGTGCATTAGATAAAATGAAAAATGAGGCTGACAACTACAAGAACAAGTATCTGGAAATGGAAAAATACAATCAAATTATAAAAGGTGAACTTGTTGAAGCAAAGAAACACATTGAGAAACTTCACACCAACAATGATTTGATTGATGAATAGAGAGACAAATAGAAACCTAAGGGTGATATGATTGGTATTGGCTTCAATGAAGTTTAATGTTCAAAGAATCAGGAAGAGAAATCAAATGAGAAGATTGATGTTGAGAAACCTTGTACTGAAGAATCTAAAGAGAAGATCAGACCCTTCAGTGGTAGATTCTTTGGCTGCAATAGATTTCAACACATGAAGAGAGACTGCAAAGGTAATGCCCCTTTTAGAACTTTTTCTGGTTATTTTTTTAACTGTAATGGATATGGGCACAAGAAAGTAGAATAGAAAACCTAATCAATCAGGATATAGACAAGACAATGGAAGAGAATCTACAGTGAAACCTACATGCTACAAATGTAATAACATTAGACACATTCCAAGGTACTGCAAGCTAAAATTCAATGAGGAAAGAAGACCTCCTATATGTTACAAATGTAATAATCTAGGACATATAACAAAATTTTGTAGGTATAGTGGATCAGACAACAAAAGAGTACCACCTCCTATGAATTCACAGAAGAATGAAAATGATATTGGTAAGAGTGTTGCAGATTTGAAGAGTGATTTTGATAGTTTTTTAAGAAGGTAGACGATAGCAATAGTGGTAAAATATGGAAGATCAAAGAAACAAGTAAGACATCAATTCAGGGAGAGTTAGTAGAGGCTACTGGATCTTCGTCTGATGGTAGCAAGACATAATCAACCTAATTGGTCAATCATGGCCTTAGGGGTAACGTTGGATATAGACATCAGAATATATCCTACCCCAAAATTCATGGACTGAGCTCGTGCAAGCTTGGGTATAAGCTTGGCTGACCTCATGAAGTATACATCTAATAATGCAACATCAGCTGACACATATATTTTGTTCGCGAGATCTAACAGTCGACTGGAAATTTATAAGTAAAAATGAAATTCATGACTTAAACTTGTATAAAGTTCCACTTGATGACCTATCTCTTTACCATTTGATGAAGAGAAAGCTAAGGAGATCAGAGAGAAGAGAAGTTCAGACTATTCTACATTTGTCGTGTGTGATTGATTGAAGGATAAACTCATAATTTAGTGGAAGAAAGGTATTTACATCATCTAGCCATGGATGCACCTATTATTTTTGATCTTACAGATTGACCTAGGTATAGTTTTAAGAAACATCCATTCAAATCATGTGAAGAGGATCCAAAGGGATAATTTTCCCAAACCCCGTATGGTGTGTTACATGTATAAGATATTAGGGCTTACATACATTGTAAGTATGACATACTGGGAATTGGTGATATATCAACTAAGATGGAGTATATGACTGATAATGGAATCATGAGAGAAGAATACAAACATATTAATCAGCTGAGAATAATGAAAATTCTAGATTTATGTGAATTCAATGAAGATGAATGGTTCAAAATACTGTTAAGTAGGGTTCATGATTAGTTTATCTGGATTGGTGATCAACCTGTAAAGATTTGTAGTGACCTAATCCATGAAATCACTGGATTGGAAAACATCAGAGTCATCCCTATTGCAGAGAAACATGTGAAGAAAGAAGTTGAAACCCTAACTCATTCCAAATGGGACAGACAGACAATGACAGTAAATGACATCTTTCAACAAGATGTAAGATCGATTACGATTATAATTGGGTACAAATTCTATTATAGTAGAATACCTAACTTAGTATCTGCAGGGGTAATCATGATGGCAAGGAGAATGGTGAAGGAGAATGTACAGTATAATCTATGTGAAGTTCTGGCACAACAATTCCTTGAGAATGTGAAGCTAGTAAAGAAGGATAGAATGAAAACCTTCAGATTTGGTTCATTAATGATCCATATGTTCATTCATATTGAGCACAAATTTTGTGGCTTACATCCTAGTGGTTGGAAATCTGGAGTACCTACTAGCATGTTGATTTCACAGATCTACAAGAGACAAAATGCTACTTGGGTTGATGCTGAACTATTTGGTATGATCAAGATACTATAGAGACAAATGAAAACAAGATACAGAATACATGAAGACAATTTTGAGAAATACAAAGATACAATATGTTTCATGGTTGAAACTGATTGTGTATGCTTTGAAGTAGTCATACCCAGAAAGAAATGGTGTTATCCCATGGGTTATGAATTAAGTTCTGAAGTACTTACTATGCAAGTAGAACATGTCCTTGCATCAAAAATTGATACAATACTGGAAAGATGGGGAACCTATGAGGAAAAGTCAGAAAAAGTGAGAGAAGAAAAGCAGACTAGAGATTTGAGGAAGAGAAAGATTGAAAACCTTCTACATGAATGTAGAGTTAAAGCTAGATTGACAGAAGAGGAACTAAAAGAATTCAAAAATAAGATGACTAGAAGATCACTTGGACCAACAAGTGGAAGTACTATAGCCCCTCCCACTCATGAGGTAATTATGGTATACATTCCACCTCCTCCTCAACAGAAAACACACAAGCTGAAAATATCACTTCTAGAGTTGCAAAATCAAGCATGCAAACATCACCTAAAGAGTAGAGCATAGTAGGAGAAGAGAAGAAATCAGAAAAAACACATTTGGAAACCTGACCTGAAGATTCTAGAGAAGACAACATTAGAACAAGGAAAATTGGTCACAATTGATAAATACTATAACAGGTATGAAGAAGAGGACAAGCTTAAAATTGAGGAGATTGTAATAGAACACTTACTTACTTTCAAGAAGACACTGTTAGAAATTGAAGGAAGCATACTCGTAGACCTATATGGGAGATTGGAGATAAGAAAAAATGTTGCACAAATTGAAGATGATACAATCATGAAGCAAGAAATTGATAGCATGCTTCATGTGATATCAATACAAGAAAGGGACAAAATTTAAAAGGAACTAAAACCTCTATTAAGGACCAAGGTGAGATTATTGAAAATTATGGCGAGGAAATATGATGAAGTCATTGAGGAAACTTAGAAGGCACTGGAGAAGATACTGATGAGTACTACTTCTAACAAGCCCTCACCTCCTAAGACCAATTTTCCCACACAATTGGGAATGGGTGAAAGATCTAAAGAAACAGAGACAACTACTAAGAAGAGAGAAGTAGATCCACCACTAGATTTCTATGTTTCTGGTGTAGCAGTAACTCTTGAAACCTCTTAAGATGAAAAGGACCCTTTTTAAGGAAATATGGATACTTCTGTGGCAAATGAGGCTGAACACAAAAAGGAAGAAGAACAGAAGAAGGAAGAGGATTAGAAGAAGGAAGAAGATCAGAAGAAGGAAGAAGAAAAGAAGAAAGATCAGAAAGAGGATGAAAAGAAAGAGGTAAACACATCATTCATTTCATTGTTGGCAAGTAGTGATGTAAATGTTGACAGCATGGATGAAGTTGAAATAGTAAAATTGGCATTTACTACTTTGAACAAAGAAAACGAAAGATCAAAACAGAAAGGAGACAAAAAGGCAAAAGTAATCACAAGAGAAATTGATACTGTAAACAAATTTCTTCCAAAACCTATTGTTTTCCAGAACAAAGATGACATTGAAAATATGAGAATTACACTTGATGAATTTGATGGGCACTATGAGAACTTATTGAAGATAGCAGAGGAGAAGGCCGAGAAGACACACTCAAAGAAGAAGCTAACAACAGTTTGCAAATCTATCACATGGGACTTAGGCATTGTGAAAACCTACTTGACAAATGCAAGGAGCTGCATTGGACATGGGAGAAAATTGTTTAGCTACTGCATGAATCCAATAAGGCATGTTCAGAATGTAGAAGACATTATTGCCAAAGGGAGGGAAACTCTGAATAATATGATGGATGGTTGTGAAACATCTTCACAATCCACAACAGAGTTAGACAAAGAAGTCACAAGGATTTTGGATAAACTCAGTGTATTAGATAATGAGAAAGGGAGAGTATTGACAGGATTCAATTTGCTAAAGAGCTTTATCACTCCTAAGTTATCAATACTTGAAGTTCATCTCTCAGACTTGGAGAAAGTGACAGATTCATTGGATAAATATATGCCCAAAAACTTGAAAGAAGCTAAGACCACATCATTTTCACTGAATGGCTTAATTCACATTAGCCAAATTTTGTTCAAAACATGGACTGCAGAAGTGAAGATCTTGGAAGATTCCTTTCAGGATATTCTAAAACTGGTGAGTAAGAACTAAAACCTATTGTTGTATATGCACCTTTGTCATTGTTTTCAAAGGGGGAGAAGAGAAGAAAAAAATATAGATGTATATAAAATAAAAAAAGATATATATAGGAGAAGAAAATAAAAGATAAAAGAAAAAGAAAGGACGATTATAGAGGAGATAGATTTGTTGGAACACATATTCATTTTTTTGTTAAGTGTTGCCATTAATGCCAAAGGGAGAGATTGTTGGAAAGTAATAAATTTTGTGTAAATTTGATTTAATTTTTGGTTTTCATTTATGGAAACACATCTGGGTTTCAGATCGATTCTAGTAAAGATGATTTTTGATGATTCAGAAATCAACTAAGTGTAGAAGCAGAGATATAGAAGTGTTTTGGATGTCGAAGATCAAGATCGATGATTTAGGGAAATAAAGCTTAGAGGAAGATAGTATGGGTTATTTATGACCTCAACCTAAGATTGATTTTGTTTTGGTTGAGTCTACGGTGAGTTAGACAGAATTGAAGATAGACAGACAGTAGCAGAATAGCGAAATAGAGCAGTTTGATAGTAGCAAAGATTGAGGGAATATGGCTTGGACTCCAGACAATTGAATTTGTATTTTGGTTGTTGATAACCTCCACATTGACTATGCAAGAGCACCGACTATGCATTTAGTATTTACTATATTAAATGTATTTTGTATTGAAGGCCGACGTAGTAATATTTATAATATTCATGTTGAGAGCCGACTTTGTAAAGTTGTGAGATATATATGTAAGATCTTTTGGATAAAGATAGTAGTTGTAAAGTTGGTGAGTGGTTAGTTGGATAGTTGGATAATTTTTTGAGTGAATAGAAGAGAAGCAAATGACATAGATCATTGAAGAACATTAAAGGAACTATCTAAGCACCAATGCTACTTGTTTTTGTTCATTCAACTGAGAACACTTTGTAACCTGAATTATATTGTAAAATTTGTAAGCTTAGTTGGCCCCTAACAGGGTGTTGTGAACCTTTAACAGGGTTGTAATTCCTTTAACAAGAAAATGTGCTATGTAATATTCAGCTCCTAACAGGGCTAGGTCTCCTTACAGGGACATTATACTTTAGTACATGCTTGTGGGTACCATCCTCACTGGGGTTTTCGCTTGGCCAGGGTTTCCTCGAAAACAAAGTATGGTGTTATGAGTACTGTGTCATTTTCTTATGTTCTTTTCTTTACTGCAAGTTTATGGTTGATATTTAAATTATTGAATAATTTAATTAAGTACTATAATACTAATTCACCCCCCCCCTCTTAGTATTATCCAATCCTAACAAAATCTTCTATGCATTTTCACATCCATTATGTTCCCATTTTATTGTTCAATCCATAATCCATTTACTAGTGCAATTACTCATATGTGAGCTATCATTATGCATTCAATTGATTCAAGTGCAAGCAAGTTGCATTCTTGTAGGCATACATTATCAAGCATTCAAGCCCATCAAGAATTGAAGTGCAAGGAAGCCATCAAGCATTTAAAGTCTTCATTTCATCATTCTCATCATGCATTCAAGACATTTTCTTCCATAGATCTATCTCTTTTCCCCATTGGATGTCAAGCAAAGGAGTTTGCAATCAAGAAAGGATATCTACATTCATTCATCAAGTCTTTGTCTTCCTCAATTCAACATTTTGGTGAATTACAACAACTACTAAATGAGGTTTTGTATTATATTATTTCCTTTTGGTTTTTGTGTTGAGTCAAAGCTATTGCATCAATATTCTTGATCACATATTTAGAGACAATAAAATCTACATGGTATGATATATTTCATTGTTTAGATCTAATCTTTGCTACATGATAGCATTCTTTTAACTATATTCATTTTATTTCAATGTTTATTTCTTAAACATGGGTTTGACTAAGGAAAACCCCTCCCTTCAACCTTCTTCCCCTTCATTTATGTGTACATGAATGCAGAGTTAAAGCTAGATTGACAGAAGAGGAACTAAAAGAATTCAAAAATAAGATGACTAAAAGATCACTTGGACTAGCAAGTGGAAGTACTATAGCCCCTCCCACTCATGAGGTAATTATGGTAGAAATTCCACCTCCTCCTCAACAGAAAACAACACAAGCTGAAAATATCACTTCTAGAGTTACAAGATCAAGCATGTAAACATCACCTAAAGAGGAGAGCACGGTAGGAGAAGAGAAGAAATTAGAAAAACACATTTGGAAACCTGACCTGAAGATGCTAGAGAAGAGACCATTAGAACAAGGAAAATTGGTCACAATTGATAAATACTATAACAGGTATGAAGAAGAAGACAAGCTTAAAATTGAGGACATTGTGATACAACACTTACTTAATTTCAAGAAGACACTATTAGAAATTGAAGGAAGCATACTCATAGACCTATATGGGATATTGAAGATAAGAAAACATGTTGCACATATTGAAGATGATACAATCAGGAACCAAGAAATTGATAACATGCTTCCTGTGATATCAGTACAAGAAAGGGACAGAATTTAAAAGGAACTAAAACCTCTATTAAGGACCAAGGTGAGATTATTGAAAATTATGGCGAGGAAATATGATGAATTCACTAAGGAAACTTAGAAGGCACTAGAGAAGATACTCATGAGTACTACTTCTAACAAGCCCTCACCTCCCAAGACAACTTCACCCACACAATTGAGAATGGGTGAAAGATCTAAAGCAATAGAGACAACTACTGAGAAGAGCGAAGTAGATCCACCACTAGATTTATATGTTTCTAGTGTAGCAGTAACTCTTGACACCTCTCAAGATGAAAAGGACTCTTTTTAAGGAAATATGGATACTTATGTGGCAGATGAGGCTGAAAACAAAAAGGAAGAAGAACAGAAGAAGGAAGAGGATTAGAAGAAGGAAGAAGATCAGAAGAAGGAAGAAGAAAAGAAGAAAGATCAGAAAGAGGATGAAAATAAAGAGGTAAACACATCATTCATTTCATTGTTGGCAAGCAGTGATGTAAATGTTGATAGCATGGATGAAGTTGAATTAGTAAAATTGGCATTTATTTCTTTCAACAAAGCAAAGGAAAGATCAGAACAGAAAGGAGACAAAAAGACAAAAGTAATCACAAGAGAAATTGGTACTATAAAAAAATTGCTTCCAAAACCTATTGTTTTCTAGAACAAAGATGACATTGAAAATCTGAGAATTACACTTGATGAATTTGATGGGCACTATGAGAACTTATTGAAGATAGCAGAGGAGAAGATAGAGAAGACACACTCAGAGAAGAAGCTAATGACAGTTTGAAAATCTATCACATGGGACTTAGGCATTGTGAAAACCTACTTGACAAATGCAAGGAGCTGCATTGGACATGGGAGAAAATTGTTTAGCTATTGCATGAATCCAATAAGGCATGTTCAGAATGTAGAAGACATTAGTGCCAAAGAGAGGGCAACTCTAAACAATATGATGGATGGTTGTGAAACATCTTCACAATCCACAACAGAGTTAGACAAAGAAGTCACAAGTATTTTGGCTAAACTCAATATATTAGATAATGAGAAAGGGAGAGTATTGACAAGATTCAATTTGCTAAAGAGATTTATCACTCCTAAGTTATCAATTTACTTGAAGTTCATCTCTTAGACTTGGAGAAAGTGACAGATTCATTGGATAAATCTATGCCCACAAACTTGAAAGAAGATGAGACCACATCATTTTCACTGAATGGCTTAATTCACATTAGCCAAATTTTGTTCAAAACATGGACTGCAAAAGTGAAGATCTTGGAAGATTCCTTTCAGGATATTCTAAAACTGGTGAGTAAGAACTAAAACCTATTGTTGTATATGCACCTTTGTCATTGTTTTCAAAGGGGGAGAAGAGAAGAAAAAAATATAGATGTATACATAATAAAAAAAAAATTATACAGGAGAAGAAAAGAAAAGAGAAAAGACAAAGAAAGGACAATTATAGAGGAGACAGATTTGTTGGAACACATATTCATTTATTCTTTAAGTGTTGCCATCAATGCCAAAGGGAGAGATTTTTGGCAAGTAATAAATTTTTTGTAAACTTGATTTACTTTTTGGTTGTCATTTATGGCAACACATCTGGGTTTCAGATCGATTCCAATAAAGATGAGTTTTGATGATTCAGAAATTGACTAAGTGTAGAAGCAGAGATACAGAAGTGTTTTGGATGTCAAAGATCAAGATCGATGATTTAGGGAAATAAAGATTAGAGGAAGATAGTATGGGGTATGTATGACCTCCACCTAAGATCTATTTTGTTTTGGTTGAGTCTACGGTGAGTTAGACAAAATTGAAGACTGACAGACTATAGCAAAACAACGAAATAGAGTAGTTTGACAGGGGCAAAGATTGAGGGAGTATGGCTTGGACTCAAGACAATCAAAGTTGTATTTTGGTTGTTGATAACCTCCACATTGACTATGCAAGAGCACCAACTATGCATTTAGTATTTACTATATTAAATGTATTTTGTATTGAAGGCCGACTTAGTAATATTTGTAATATTCATGTTGAGAGCTAACTTTGTAAATTTGTGAGATATATATGTAAGATCTTTTGGATAAAGATAGTAGTTGTAATATTGGTGAGTGGTTAGTTGGATAGTTGGATAAGCTTTTGAGCGAATAGCAGAGAAGGGAATGATAGAGATCATTGAAGAACATTAAAGGAACTATCTAAGCACCAATGCTTCTTGTTTTTGTTCATGACTAAGAACACTTTGTAACCTAAATTATATTGTAAGAGTTGTAAGCTTAGTTTTCCCCTAACAGGGTTTAACAGGGTGTTGTGAACCTTTAATAGGGTTGTAATTCCTTTAACAAGGAAATGTGCTATGTAATATTCAGCTCCTAACAGTGCTAGGTCTCCTTACAGGGACATCATACTTTAGTACATGCTTGTGGGTACCATCGTCACTGGGGTTTTCCCTTGGCTAGGGTTTCCTCAAAAAAAAAGTATGGTGTTATGAGTACTGTGTCATTTTCTTATGTTCTTTTCTTTACTACAAGTTTATGGTTGATATTTAAATTGTTGAAGAATTTAATTAAGTACTATAATATTGATTCACCCCCCCCTCTCAGTATTATCCAATCCTAACAAAAGCTTCTCTACATTTTCACATCCATTATGTTCCCATTTTATTGTTCAATCCATAATCCATTTACTAGTGAAATTACACATATGTGAGCTATCATTATGCATTCAATTGATTTAGGTGCAAGCAAGTTGCATTCTTGAAGGCATCCATTATCAAGCATTCAAGCCCATCAAGAATTGAAGTGCAAGGAAGCCATCAAGCATTTCAAGTCTTCATTTTCATCATGAATTCAAGACATTTTCTTCCATAGATCTATCTCTTTTCCCCATTGGAGGTCAAGAAAAGGAGTTCACAATCAAGAAAGGAGATCTACATTCATTCATAAAGTCTTTGTCTTCCTCAATTCAACATTTTGGTGAATTACAACAACTACTAAATGAGGTTTTGTATTATATTATTTCCTTTTGATTTTTGTGTTGGGTCAAAGCTATTGCATCAATATTCTTGATCACATATTTAGAGACAATAAAATCTACATGGTATGATATATTTCATTGTTTAGATTTAATGTTTGCTACATGATAGCATTCTTTTAACTATATTCATTTTATTTCAAGGTTGATTTCTTAAACATGGGTTTGAATAAGGAAAACCCCTCCCTTCAACCTTCTTCCCCTTCATTTATGTGTGCAAGAATAAGTTCCAAAGTTTTGGATCTAGATTTAGAAGAATCAAATACAGTTATAGGTCCCATCCAAATTTCATCACTTTTAGAGTCAAAAGGACAAGGCCACAATCTTGACCATTGTCCTAGACAATGTCATCATTTTCAACCTTGTCCTCTGGGTCTAATATTTTCACAGATGTAAGTTTTGGGTGCCAAAGTTCCAAATTCATAACCTTACCTGATTCCGGTAGCTCTGCGACACGGGGACTTCACTTAGTGAACCTTAATCATAGTACGTGCATTCGTGGCATACTAAATAATTCCCCTCTATAAAAAAAATATTTCCTCACACTCCCTTTTTTTCACCCCCTCCCAATATCCCTCCAATACCCACCACACTTGTTTTCCTATATAAACCCCCACCCCCACCCCCCCTAAAAAACCCTACCCCCTATTTAGGCAATATATTGCCCCCTTTTTGCCCATTTTAAACCACCCAATATGAACACATGTGATAATGTATTGGGCCTTTAGTGAAGACCCCTTGTTGTGCGACAGTCATAATCATATTTGAAGATTCATTTTCCTCTTATTACTTTTAAGGTGAGATCTTTCTTTGTATTTTTTCCTTGCACTTACTTTCATAGATCATATTTATACATTATTTATAGCCCCAACCCCTTACATTCTAAGCAATACAAAACCCTACATTGTGTTGATCATGAATTTCCACCCTTACTCTTTGGTTGTTCTAATTAGACTCACTTTGTTACAGTGTTTTTCATTCCAAAGTATGTGTGACTTTGTGAGTGATCTACCTCTTCACATTGCTTACCATTTCCCACATTACATTAAGTTTTAACCCCCATTAAGTTTATTATATTATCACTTATTAAGTACTTCTCTACATTACCATATTGAGACACTTATGGGCTCAGGTACACGTGAGAAGCCACTCCATAATCTACCCAAGTAATGAACCCCTTTCATTACAAAATGAGGAAACAAAGTGAAATGCCACAAGGCAAAAACCATAAAAACCCCATAATATACAAAGGGACTTGATTCCCTCAAGCCAAGAGTATGGGTCTCACAAGATCCCATCAAACATACTCAATGTACTATTGAGCTAGCCTCAAATTCCAACATCATGTACTCAAGATGGGATCTCAAATCAAGCATCGAGTCAAAACCACATGAAGAACCAAGCAAAGAAAATGCACAAGCAACTAAACCGGGCACTTGTTAGGTGTGCATATTCATTCATGAATTCAAAATAAAAGGCACACCACTTGATTGGACACTATTAAAAGAGATCAGATTCCTATGGAATCCCTAATTCATCTCGTTATAACACAAGGAAGACTCTCAAATTCAAAAATAACCAAAAGCACCAAATTTCGGCAAAGGTGAAAACCAAAACAATCAAGCCAACAAGGCATATTTGGATTGTAGTTAAACTCATTGGAATGTCCTATATTAATTCCATCTTTCCAATTATAAATTAAATATGGATTACTATCTATAATACCCACTCTTTCATACACACCAATTTTTGGGTGAAATTTAGGTGGCCTTCAAAATGAGGAAAACATAAAAACACCCAAAATTCAACATTCACAAAAATTGACGAAATTAAAACCCATTTCCCATTTTATGCTCAAATTGCCAAAAAATCAATTAAAACTAAATTCTGAGAACATATGCAAAATATGGTAGCATAACTATGCTAAAACCCAAATGCAACGTGACCTCAAACAATAAAATGCTCACACCCACCCAATTGGGTGATGAAATCAAACACAAACATGGGAGAATACTAATTCTTAACCCACAAATCTATTGTAACTTATTTTATTCAAAAAGACAAAGGCAATAAAAATGGTGAGATCCCCTACCTCACCAAATGAAAAAAAACTAAAATAAAGAGCAAAAATTGAATCCGTCGCAAAAGCACAAATGACTTCATAGGGAGTTAAGGAATCTCAACACGAATCCATCGAGCCACTCCTCAAATAGATTTGGCACTCGAATCTCTCACAATGAGCAAAAGATGATTTTTCTCTAAGAAGGTTTGGGGCAAAAATCACAATTTCTCCAAAATACAATATGAGAAGTGAGTGTAAAACTTACTTTTTCAGATCATAAGCACTTTTCCAAAAGTGACTTATAAAATGGATTATTTAAATAATTAAATGATCAAATTGGTCCTTATCCCAATTAAATAAATTGATCCTAGATAACTAGAATCAAACTACGAAAAAATAGTCAGTAATAAAATTTAAAAAAAAAAAATCTGAAACATTAAAATCAACATTTAAATAAAAATCCTTTCACAGCAACTTTGGATCTCTACAAGCACAAACATGTTATATATATTTATATA